>ML804681.1:40226-77585 GCA_009831015.1 Picea engelmannii | reverse complement strand
TGGTAATATGGTGAGCGGGCAACATTGAAGGGGATATCAGCATGATACCACCATCTAGCTATGTACTCATAAGCAATCTCTCTATATTGTTTCTTCCAATGGTCATCTAAGGTGGGCTGACATTGAGTGGGTTGAACTTGAGAGACATCGGCATTGTCAGAGCCAGAAGGGGGGGGAGGTGTGAAATAACTTTGGATGCTATTCCTCCTTTTACTTTTAGGTGGATTGATGGTATTTTCACTATCAATGGGAGGAGGAATATAATGAAAAAGGACTTCAAAGGTGGAATTTGCACAATGCAAGCAATCTGAAAATGCAAAGAAGGAACCTTGTCTTAGACTCTTACAAGTTTCAAACATTCAACAATCAATATTCATCATTCAATTATCAAGATGGAAAAAAAATGAGTGGAAATTGTTCAACATACCTCTAGAGTCTCCTCCAAACTTCTCCAAACTTGAAGATGAACTATAGCCTCCTAGTTGAGATGCCAAATCCACCACAAACTACCCAAAACACTTGCCCAATAAGCTCCTCAAGGCTGCTCCTCAAGAATCAATGCTGCTCCAAAACCCAAAAGCTCCAAAATGCTTCCAAATGCTCCCAAATGATGAATGAGAGAGGTGAGAGGCTCTTAGAGGGGGTTGTTGTGCCTTTATAACATTCTGTTAGTGTTTAGGAGGGTAAAGGATTTAAAAAAAAAACATTTTGGCATCCGCGGGCGTCATTGAGAAAAACAGAACTGAACCGGTCGGTTTAAGACGGAACCGGCCGGTTCCGTCTTAAACCGGTCGGCTGGTTCGTTTTTTCTACCGGTTCAAACCGATCCACCTTCTAACCGGTCAAACCGGCCGGTTTCAGTTTTGGCTTGGCAGTTTTTAAAACACTGAGTAAAATACATGTTCACATTGACTTGGAAGAACATAGAGCTCTATTCTTGGCTCAAGCGACCTTGTATTAACCATGGTAAATCCATTAGCATGTTCAATAACAATTCTATTAGGATCACGTTGATTTAGTCGTAGCCTATACCATTTGACAACGAATAGAACTAAATTTAAGGATTTAAAGTTACACTCGATAATATCTTCCAAATACCCATAGTATCAATTTTCTGACAATTTTGGATGTCTATCACTTCTAGAGGAAACATTCATCATGTCAAAAACTGCAGTTATCCTAGAATCAAATGTTTTATTTGTTTCAGCCAACCTTTTTGTGCGAAATTTATGAACGTTGCACCACATAGCCTTATGGTGTTTTACCTGCAATATGACAAACACGTAAAAATGACATCATCAATTGATAATTAAGTAAATATTTTATGTTTGGAAAGTATGCAAAGAAAAAAAATCAACTTCTACATCAATATAATTGAAAATAATTAAATAGTATGGATTATTAATATGCTTTCATGTTTATCTTTTAAACCATATGCTAAATCGATTTCCCTTTGTGTAAGATTGGTATCTCCATTGCGGTGTGTTGCTTTAACCAAATTATGAAGCCACACCTTCCCATGATAATCCTTGACCATATTGTTTACATCGTTCAATCCATACTTTCATCCAATCAAGATTGTTTTCGACGTATAAATGTAGTGCATCCCACTCTCGACCAACTGCATGAGAATAAAATTACAATATTTCACAAATGTATAATTACTTAACACGTTATACCTTTATAATTGATGCATATTGAAGATTAAAAATGAAATAATTAAGTACGATATATACATAAAAATCAACAATCAAATGTATTATAATTAATCTACACCATCTAATAATTACCTTTCACCTTCCTCGATCTACCTTTCCCCATCAGGTATTCCCCTTTGAATTTGTTAATGGAGTTTAGATCACCAATGTGCCGATCTAAATTGATCTTAATAAACTCTAACCCTAGAAGATATTCAGTAATATACACCATGGTCTGTTATACCATATATCCCTCCACCTTAGAACCCTTAGGACATGCTCTCCATATAACTAAAGCCTTAAAAAAATTCAAGTCTCTCTCAACCATCCACATTGACCTTGTGTGCATAGGTCCACACAATTCAATCTCCTCAACTTGGTGTATGAGGAGGTAGTGTTCTTGTGCATTGAAAATTGACGAAGGTAGAAACTTTTGCATTTCACACATTAGACGAGGAATTTCTCTCTTCCAATACTTTATATCTTCTTTATGGATTTATTTAGATGATAGCCATCTACAAGTGATGAAAGCAAATCACTAGATTTAACGAAAATAAACAATATAGTACATAAGTACAATTACTAAAACAAATGTCAAATATAAGTTCTACAACAAATTAAACAAACACTTTATGCATGCAAAATATGACTACTTACCTCATGTATTTTCCAAGATCATATATAACTTGTCTGACATTGTTGTCGAAGTTGTTTGAGAGATATAGAGTTAGAACATACTGTAACAATAAAATCATTTCATTATTTTTTCCAAAAGCACACAAAAAAGTACACCAACAACTTGCAGTATACAAATATAGCAATATATAAACTAGAATAATTACCTTAATGAAGGTATGCAAATCATGCGTTTTTACCCCCCAAAAATCACCTTTCTTTGTTAAGATATTCTTTATGTTTGAACAAAATCCCGTGGGAAATTTAATTTTTCGTATGACTTATTTTACAACATTGCTTTGTTGCTCCATCAATAACCATGGAAGAGAGCTTATGTTAATTTGGTCTCCATCGTTATTTAATTCAATGACATCTTTCATTGCATGATTGACTTCTTGAATGTCACTGCAAATTTTGACAATTTTTTCTATCACTCCTTCCATCCATTATTCGCCATAATGTTTCAGCTACATTCTTTCTGGTATGCATTGTATCAAAAAAACGAACAATTTGTAGGTGCTCATAGTAGGGCAACCTACTGAATTGTTTGGGATAACTTTTCATTCCTCGTGGAAGCCCATTAACACCTTCATGATCACGACCATCATGAATCATAGTTAAATAAATTACAAAAATCGTTGTCAATTATAGTAAATTATCAAAACACATTATAAAAAAACAAATTATAAAATATTTCTTATATGATCATAATCATAGATAGACAATTTGATCTGTACCTTGATGATTTCTATTATATTGCAACTTCCATAGGTGAGGTGTCATTCTCTGTGATTTTAATGCGGTCTCTTCTTTCCCATTGAAAAAATGTTTTTCGGTAGTTCAATACCTATGATTCTTAGAGAGGAAGTGTCTATACTCATCAAACCCCTGCTTTCCTAAACTTTTTGATCGACGAAATTTCATCTTAGGACCACAAACTGGGCATGCAAATTTTCCCTTTGTTTGAAGACCTGCAACTTGCAAGAGATGGATTAACTATGAGAATTATAATATATTTTATATAATGAATACAAAATTATTTAAAAAACATGCATGATTAATATATCAACTTCACAAAATTAAATACCATTAAAGTGCACGTTATAATTACATACCACAAAAATGTGTTAGCCCTGGAGCATCATGAATTGTCCATGCAAACAACCCATGGAATTGAAATTGCCTTTGCCCTATTGGTCTAGAGACATCATACAGGACGATGCCATTCCATAGCTTTAGTAGCTCATCAATAAGATGCTTGATATATACATTCATATATTTAACTTGGTACTTACCTAATTGATTTGATCATATATAGTATATAATTATTACAACCATTTTACATACATAAATAATGTATATGAGTAAATGAAAATAAATATATGACATTATGCAACAAATATGACAAATGAGATGCTATTGTATTAAAAAAGCATTGTTGTAAACAAATACCTAGAACAATCATTGCCAACATTATATGCTCCCTCTTTATTGACATACATGGAGGAATGTTATTGTTGATAACAAAAACAGGCCACACCGAGTAAATAGATCTCATCTTTGCAAATGGATTGACACCATCCGTTGCCAAAGAAAGCCTAACATTACGAGGTTCTTTTTTAAAGTGTGGCCATTTTTCCTCCATGTCTCTGAATGCAGAACCGTCTGCAGGCATTCGAAGAATGTCATCTTCACTTCTATTTCGTGCATGGTAATCCATCAATTCTGTTAATTTTTTTCACCTAAGCAGTCTTTGCAAGCGTGGAATAATCAGAATATAACAAATAACCTTGCGAGACACCTTTTTGTTACTTGATCTGTTCGATATCTACTGCTATGACATTCGGGGCATTTTGTTTCAAATTCATATCGTTTATAATATATAATATGATCACTGGGACATGCATCAATTGCTTGATACTCCATTCCAATATATTTCATGATGGAATATAAATCTCAGTATGTGCAAGTAAAATATTTGATGGTGATAACAAATATTCAACTATCAAGTTGGTACAACAAATTAAAAAAAAATGGTTCATATAATATCAAGAATATTAACGACAATTATTTCATCCATATTAATTTTACTGATGAACTAACAATAAAACTTTTAGAGGAACAAAGATAACCTTTATCATGATCGTATATATATGTGATAGATGAAATATATTACATGCCTTAACATCTGTGTGATCGATGTGTTTGAAAAACCATTCATAACTTTCAAGTTCATTATCACCAATACAATAGAGAGAAGAGTTATGCTAGATCCTTCATAAAGAGGTTTGTATGCCTTTTCAAGTAGAGGTAAATCATGAACATCATCAAAGTTGTCATTTTCATGATCATCATCATCCATTCTAACATGAAATGTATCATGGATCAATGTATTTGTACCATCATCCCCAAATATGTTATCGGCATGATCATCGCTTTCCATATGATCATTAACTTGATTTTCAATATTCGCAACTCCATGTTCCTTTGACGCTTGTTCTGCAACTACATTCTCCATGTGCGGATATGCCCTAGGAGACCTTTCCTTTATAATTACAAACCATCAAAAGATATTAGTGTATATATAACAAATATAAAAATGATACATACATTTACAAAAAATATGAATATAAAGACATATATAATGAACAACTTATCAATGGACGATATTCATGCCCCCCCTCAAAGTGTCCATGTTCCCTACAATGTCTTTTAGCTAGTGAGATCTTTAATCTTCTCCTATTAAATCTCCTGCATTGACTACAAGGACAATAACATTTCCCATCACCCTTTCTTTTCACTCCATCCCACATTCTAGCAAGTAATTGTCGATTTTGTTCTTATGCATCAAGAATATTGTTATGTGACATTTTCTTTTACCAATCTTGAGTGACGATTATTGATTTAAAAAAATCAAGATCCACACTTTAAATATTTGTAATGATAGTAAAAAATAAAATAATTTTGGTTTGCCGCAGGAAAAACAATCCTTATAACCTCCGCAAGTCGTCGCTAGAATAGCAAAAAAGTCGGAATGTTTCTAGCATTACATGTTTTTATAATTAAATAAATAGACGTCGGATTTCTGACGGATATGGACTATTGAATGTTCTTGTAATAAATGTGAGGACCGGTCATCGGTTGACTAAGTCCAGGTCAAAGGCCAACGATCTGATGATATTTAGAAGCCGTCGGATATTCGACTCCTTTTAAATTGTCGTCGGATATCTGACCTCTTCTAAATTGTCGTCGGATATCCAACTTCTTCGGGGCCAATTCGAAAAAAACACAACAAAATTACAATTTCGAAAGATAAAATCCGACTACAATGCAAATTTTTTGGGTGGCATTGGAGGATGCCATCGGATTTTGGATTCAAATGTAGTTGTGTTAGGGCACAACTTTTGCATATAATCTCCAATTTGGGTGCACGGTAGCTCGTTGGAAATATATAAGAAGTATAATTGTTGGCAGGCCTGGGAAGATCTAATGAAGAGGTATAAGGCCATTTTCATCTACAACCATTAGGGCTATAGAAACCCTAATACAAACCTCTTAATAAATCACTACTCAACCATCGAAAGTTGCTAATAATTTACTCCTACAATCTACTAGGCCTAGAGCATTTTTTGGGTGGATTACTTGTGATTTTTGGTGGCTGATTTCTTTGTTGTAACAAGTTTTTTTCTATAGCCATAAGGCTGCAATTATATCTCTGCAATACTATTTCATTTCAGCCTTGTTTCATGCTAAAGTCTTGCTCTTTCATTCTTGAGCTAAACTAGTGTTTGCTAGCTTGTCTCTTGTTTATTAAACTAGACTTTTAGCACTTTATTTGAAGCTCTTACTATCTTTTTGTTGCTGATATATATTATTGTTTATCATTGCAATTAGGGACAACAAACTTAACTTGCTGGTCCACCTAACATGTTACGTGCATACTTGGATTTTCTTATGTCTCGGGCAGGTACAATCACCCTTTGCAGGTGCTCATACCTCTCGGCAACCATTGGCTACCACCAAGACTCTTTCCCAAGACCTTCCGCACTTAGTATCATTGACCTATAGGGGGAATCTTCTTCATCTCTTCAATTTCCATCTCATTTCCCCCAGGGTCACAGGGATTCCTCCCTTGAGGTGATTACTTTATTTTTAAAGTGATGAGAATACATGCCTAAGGTGACAGTGGATAGGTGTTCTCTTAGTTGTCGCCATTTTGTGGTTGGGTCAGGTTTTTCCCTACCTACAACTTATGCGATAAAAAACCCAAACACGCTCAAAGAAGAGCCTAGTAGTGGCTTCAGTTGTGGTACTTTTCTTACACAACGTCAAAATGGCCACCTTAGAGAACCGATTGAAAACCACAAAGACCCAATCGTTACCATGCTTGGTGGAGGGAAAACCTGACATGCAATACATAGAGACTAACTCCCAGGGCTTGTCTTGGTTAGGCAGAGGAGTGACCCCTACTTCTTAATGTCAGGTTTAGCGATGGCATATGCAATATGTGATTTGATATACTCGTCAATGTTCTGTCGGAGTTTTGGCTAGTAGAAATACTTATGAAGTACTACTAGTGTCTTCTCCACATCGATTTTTCCTACTACCCGATTGTAATGTGCCTCCCAAATTAGGTTTGCATGCTTGCTTGAAGGAACACAAAGATGGCCCAAATAACACAAAAGTGTATCTTGGAGGTAAAAGTCTGGAACTTGTTTACCTGCACCCAGTGCCTGATATGTAGTAGAAAAGTGAGGGTCTCTATCGTACAATTGGGGCTACTCAGAGGTCTCGTGCCTACAGAAGTTAAGAACTGTGGTTAGTGCCACAACTGGGGGCTAGCTAAGGTAGTCCAAACACAGTGTGTGTTACCCTTCTTGTACTTGATGTTCAAATGGAATTGTTGCAAGTACGTGGATCACTTTTGATGGATGTCATTTTGTAACTTTCCCTATGTCTGCATGAATTATAGAGGCTTGTGATCAGTGTGAATGATTGTTTCTTTTCCCAAAATATAATGTTCCACTGTCAGCATGTCTGCGCAATGCATTCATCTCATTAGCATAGGTGGGATACCTACAAACGGTATCATAGAGAGTCTCGCTATGATAGGACACCAGATGTCCATGCTTAGTGTGCAGTGCATTGCTAGCATAGTCGAAGGCATCTATTTCAATCTCGAATGAATTTTTGCAAGTTTGGCAGAGTGAGGATTGGTGTTGAGAAGAGGTGGTGTTTCAGAGCCTCGAATGCCTTCTTGTAGATTTTAACCTATTATAACCAATTACTGCAAACAAATTCTTAATAAAACTGAAAAGATATAATGACACACACACACACATAACACATATATTTTTACCTTGGAAACCCAAACCAAGAAAATTAGTAACATGTTTAGAGATACACCTCTAATATTTTATTCATCACAATATACATATAGGATCCTGCGACATCCAAACCACTAATTTGTTGACCCGGATTAGTCAACGACCCTAATTCCTTAACCAAAATTAGAAAACCATTGACAAAAAACATGTGTCGAAAAACCGTAAAAAATGGACAAATTTTTTTTTCTCGACGACTCCCGCCCCTGAATCCCTACAAACCTTTCGGCTAGGGGGTGTTAAGCAGCCCCCAAACCCCTTTTTCTCTCATATGAATGTACAATACATTGGATCAATTTGCAAAGAATATAACACATTCCCAACACTTCTTTTGTGACTCAAACCAGGGAAACTTGGCTTTAACTCCACCCTTGGTCACTTGGCTTAAGGGCCAAGTGATATGAGAGAACCCCAACACTAAACTATGGTAGAAGTTGGAAAGGCCTAAGAAGCTGAGGAGCTATGTTAGAGTTGTCAGGGCTAGTCAATCATGAATTACTTGGATCTTGGCGGGTACACATGCACTCGATGTTCATCCACGATTTATTGTAGATAATGAATTCTATGCATGCCAATTGAACATTTCTCCATATTGGCATATAATTTTGTTGCCACAAAGTGCTCAGTATCTGCTGAATGTGCTACAAATGTTCTACCCAAATTCTGTTGAAGATGAGGATGTCATCCAAATATGCAACCACAAAAGAGTTTGTAAGTGGAGCATATTCATCATCCTCATGAATGTTGGTGGAGCATTAGGCAAGCACAAAGGCATGAGTAACCACTAAAAAAGGCCTTCTTTAGACTTGAAGGTGGTCTTTCATACATCAGTTTGTTCAATCAAAACCTAGTGATAGCATGACTTCAAATCAATCTTACTAAACATCTCGTCATCGTTAAGCTGGTCAATAAGTTCATCAATCCGGGGGATCCAATGTCGATGCTTAACAATGATTTTGTTTAGGGATTTGTAGTCAATACAGAGTCACCATGCCCCGTCCATCTTCTGCACCAATACAATTGGGCTCCCATAAGGTGAGGAGCTTGGTGGAAGGTGGCCCTTTTGGATGAGCTCATGAATTTGACGTTTTATTTTCTCATTCTCTATAAAAGAGTGTTTGTATATTGGGCCATTAGGTAAAGAAGCGCCAAGTATCAGGTCAATTGAATGTTTGACCTGATAGTGCAGAGGCACCCCCACATCTGAAGCGAATACATCTCTGTATTCCTCTACAATCTTGTCCACCTGCTTTTGTTCTGTAGAGAGGCCCTGTGTTGAGGCCATGGTGGTCGTGATCTTCCATTCACCTTCCGATTGAACCATGAAGAGGGACAATTTTATAGTCTCAGAGATTACCTTTCGACACTGCTTTGTCAAGAGCAAGGAAATTGCAGTAGTCGACACTACCTTTGGTACCTTGTAGAGTTGGCCTCCCAAAGTAACAATGGCACTATGTGGCCTAAATTCATAATCAACATGACGTTTCCTCATATAGGGTAATCGTAAGAGTACATCACAAACTTCAAGTGGGGAAACATCACATAGTACCTCATCTTTGAAGGGCTTGACGTTGTAGGACAAATAACATTGTTGGCTAATGCGAATGTCTTTTCTATAGCTCAACCAACTGACGATGTATGGTTGGGGGTGTGGCATTGTCGATAGATTCAATCTCTTGATGACTTCGATTGGGATCAGGTTCTTTTGGCTACTGCTGTCAACAATGAAATGTAGTGGAGTCCCCTTCACCCATATATGTGAATGGAAGAGGCGCTCTCCCTCCTCAATCTCCTTTGATTCTTCTGGTTGGATATTTTTAGTTGAGATGGTAGCACTAGGTTTTACATCAATGATTCACTTTCCCTTATCCTGCTCCGAATCAAACTTCAAGCTAGAGTTTGCTTCTTTTTCTTTAAGCTCGACCAACAATGATTGTTCTGAACAACATTCATTACTATTGTGTTAGGGGATTTTGTGTAACTCACACCACTTTCCAATGTCTTTTGTTGACTTCCCATTACTTTTCTTTGCCTGCAGCTTGGACTAGTTGTGTTGAGGTTGTCTCTCTTTGTTCCGTCCTTTGTTTTATGAGTTAGGGCCACCTTTACCATTCTTCTGTTGCAACAGTTTTGCAAACCCAAACTCTTGCTTATTCCACTTAAATTTCTGCTCGATTTTGATAACATATCGATAAGTGGCTCCCAATGAGGATATGTCCAAGAAATCCATCTCTATTTGGATGTAGCTATGTAGGTCATTGTGGTACTTCAAAACCAGGTGTCGCTCGGAGTCTCTAATACACAACTTTGAGTGCAAGGTATGGAAGATATTGGTGTACTCCAGCACCGTCGGGTTTCTCTCCTGACGCAGAGTTGTCCATCTCATGTACTGGAAATCATAGTTTTCAACAGGGTAGAATTCCTCCTTGAGAGCATATCAACAAAGCCGCCCATGTGGGTTGTGTCCCAAATGTTACAGACTCATCTTCGTTATGTCTCTCCCAGTAAATTTCTGTTAGGATGTTTAGACACTTAGGAGTTAATTAAGAGCTACTTGGTCTAATGTGTCGTTAGGTAAAAGTGTGTTTTTTAGTGTGTTTCTTTAGTATGCATTAATATGCATTTCTAGTTAGGAAATCCGACGGTCATGATATGTTCCTAACATAGAGTGATCTGACAATTCATACTCTCCTCGATCTTAACGACCATTGATCTGTGGCTTAACACCCGATTGGTCCATGATCTCTATTTAAAGAGCATGGAGGGTCATTTTTCGATGATCGATTGTGAGAAAATCTCTTTGTAATCTTTTTCTTTTGCATTAATGAATTGTTCCAAGTGGCCACGTTGGCTGGGGCTGTGGATGTTTCCCCGTAGGGGTTTTACCACGTGAAAACATCGGCGTGTTGATCTTTGATTTGGTTATGTGAGTGGTTACTGAAGGAGTTCGTCCTCTATTGGAATACTTGTGTTGTCGAACATGGTATCTGACCCTGTTTGAAGACCCGCTCCTGTTGTAGATCGAGATCGTGAAGCCGAGTTGCCTCATATCCATTTTCTATAATTTTCGCACATTTCTTGGCTGAGGGGACTGTTCCATTGCATCCGGAGTGCTCGTTTCAATCAGGAACACTTTTCGTTTCACTCGAAAAGCTTTCCGTTTTCCCGAGATACGACCATTACAGTTAGATCCGAAGGTATAAAGCTTGAATACACATTTTTAAATTTTTTGCAGAGTAGTATTTTGGTTTCATTTCAGTTTTGTATTATTTATTTCCGGGTTGCTACTCTTTTAGATCTGCGTATTCTCTTTGCCCCACACCCTGTGCGATCTCAGCAAATCATAATCAGATAGGAAAATGTGCATCTTCTGAGTAAGCTAACTGATATCTAACTCTTGTTGTCATCGAGAAGTGAAATGTTTTATTGTGTGAAGAGAGTGTTTTTTTAGCACGCTCTCCAAGGCCATCTTCCACCACCACCACAACAACAATAACCCCAATCCTCTTCCTAAAAAATACAATATGTTTTGCTAGACCATTTGGTTAAAAATTGTCTTATTAAGTAAGAGGTCTTGAGTTCAAGTCTCTCTTTTGTTACTTTTTTTGAAAAAGTTCATGCTCAAATTGTAAAGTGTATTTCACTTCAAGTATAAAAGTGAATCACTATAAGTAGCTTTAATCTTTTATTTTAGAGTTATTTTTTTTGCATGCAACTTTTCTTTTATAAATTAACTTCATTGTAAAAGTGATCCCCACTTCTCTTTATAAAATTGGGTCACTTCATAAAGCAACTTACACTATCATGTGGTCATTTGGTTACCGCTTATGCCTTTTTTTAAAAGGACATAACTCTTACATCCGAAGTCTGTTTTCAGTTCCGTTTTTTTTTAAACTGCATAACTTTTCGAGCTCTTTCCATCCATATCATCAGTTTCAGTTTTTAAATCCATATTATCTGCATATTTAATATGGCTTCTACAAGTAATCTCTTCCTTACCAACACCGACTACTTCCAATGGAAATCTCATATGAAAGATTTATTAAGAAGTAAAGGCTTGTCCAAGATTACCTTGGGAAAGGAAAAAACACCCATTGATTATGATAAGAAAGTCAAATGGGCTAATAGGAGTGACGAAACACGTGGACTAATCAGAATGTACATCTCTCCTGATTTAAGGTTCCACCTTAAAGAAATTGATGACCCCCATGAAGCTTGGGAAAAGATTGAATCTATGTTTGATAAACTCAATATTATTCGAGCACAACAGTTAGAAATCAAGTACTAAACTTAAGTCCAAGTGATTTTTCTTGCCTTGGAGACTATCTATCTAAGTTTAAAACACTCAGAATGTTAAGTGAAGAATGTGAGACAGAAATGGAGGAAGAGTGTTGCATCTATCTTATTCTTTCTAAGCTAGGTAGTGTATATTTTGTGTTTGTATCTACCTTTTATGCCATGAGAGAGGCTCTAGGGAAAGCTTATCAAAAACCCACTCTTGAGTCATTTTGTGCTGCTTTGATAAGAGAGGAGAATAAGCTTATACAACTTGGAGTGATTAGCACTACATGTACCTCCAACAAAGCCTTAGTTGCCCAACAGAAAGATAAACCCAAGTATCCCAAGAAACAACATCCTCGCTACAACAACAAGCAACATAAGGGTCCCAAACCTGCTTAGACAGCTTCAGCTCCTAATGGTAACAAATGAGTAAAATATAAAAATAAAAAGTGACAAACATTGCAACTTTTTGGTAAAGATGGTCATGATGAGTCCAAATGTTTCAAGAAGATGGCAACTTTAGAAGCAACGATGAAGAAATACAACATCAGTATTGATTCTACTACTTCTTCTTCTTCTCATGGACATGCACTTTCCGCTTCTGGTTTCTCCTTCAATACAATTTCTACTTCTTTTTCTGATGAGTGGCTTATTGATTCAGGAACATCTTATCATATGGCTAAGGATAAAGACACATTTTCTTCTTTAAATAAATGTAACACCAAGAAAATATTTGTTGGTGATGATAGATCTCTTAGTGTTGTAGGATCTGGAACATTTCAAATAGATAATGGCCATTTCAATGATGTATTACGTGTTCCAAGTCTTTCTTGTAACCTTCTATCAGTATATCAAATCACTCATTTTGGTGAAGGTAAAACCATAGAGTTTTCACCTCACCAAGTTGTAATCAAGGATCTAAAAGATCTTAATCATGTTCTTGCAACTGGAATTGCTGATGATATTACCAGGTTGTACAAGTTTGACAACTTTGGGTCATCATCTTTTTCATCAGTTTTTGTTGCTCATAGCAATGACTTGAGAAAACTTTGGCATGAGCGGTTTGGTCATATAAACTATCGCTCATTGCAACAACGATGTAATCAACAGATGGTGACTGGTCTTCCTCCTGTTTCATGCAGAGATGGTGTTTGTGTCGGTTGTGTTCTCAACAAACATCATCGGGACAGTTTACAAACGTGCCTCTTGGCACGTCTCGTGCCCTTCGCAACTTGTTCACAGTGATTTGTGTGGTCCACTTTCTTCTCCTTCTTTTTCTGGGTGCAAGTATTTCTTAACTTTCATTGATGATTTTTCCAGACGTACTTGGGTTTACTTCTTAAAACTTAAGAGCGAATTTTTTAACAATTTTTGGCTATAAGGCCCTTGTAGAAAAGCAATCTGGACATCCAATTCAAAAGTTAAGAACAAATAATGGAGGTGAATATGTGAACAATAATTTTACAAGTTACTGCACCTACACAGGGCATCCAAATGCAACACACTGTTCCATATACACCACAACAAAATGGTGTTGCTGAGAGAAAGAAACACACATTAAAAAAAATGGTTAATTGTATGATCCAATCTAATAAGGGATTAAGTCTAAAGTATTGGACAGAAGCAATCAACTGTGCAAATTACATAGTCAATCGCACTCCCACAAAGGCTCTTAAAAATATAACACCGGAAGAAGCTTGGACTAAAATTAAACCAGATATAAGTCACTTCCGCGTATTTGGCAGTATAGCATGGGCTCACATTCCTGATGAGAAAAGGAAAGCATTACAACCTAAAAGTGAGAAGTGTATATTTGTTGGTTATTCCGAAGATGTCAAAGGTTATAGACTTCTTCAACCACATTGTAATGAAATTATTATTAGAAGAGATGTTAAATTTGATGAAAATCTCTTGGCTTGCGAGTCTAATTCAACAATTGTGCCTTCTTCGGCCTGCGAGTCATCGTCGACGTTTTTGCCTTCTTCTGTTCCTATTCTGGTTTCTTCTTCAGATGATGACAGTGAGGATGAAAATCCACCTCCGCCTGCTCACCTTCCTCCAGCTGAGTCCTTTGAGCCTGAACCAGCCCCAGTTCCATCACTTCCTAGATGGGTCTATTCAACACGAGAAGCGGTTGGTGGTCTTGTCAGTGATCCTTCAGATCAATATCGAACATGGTCACCATTCCAGCGAGCCTCTTCTCTTTTGGCTCAAGTTTCAGAGACTCATGATCCAGAGACATTTGCAGAAGCTTCAGGTCATCCAGATTGGGATACAACAATGAATGAAGTGTATCGTTCTTTAATGGAAAACGATACTTGGGATCTTGTACCTCTTCCAAAAGGAAGAAAACTTGTCCGATGTAAATGGGTCTACAGAACTAAGTAGGCATCAAATAGAAGTGTTGAAAGACATAAGGCTCGGTTAGTTGCCAAAGGATTTTCCCAAGTTGAAGGAATTGACTATAATGAAACCTTTGCCCCTGTAGCCAAAATGAATTCCATCCACCTTGTTCTTGCCCTTACTGCCTCACATAAATGGGAGGTCCATCAGATGGATGTTAAATCCGTCTTCTTGCATGGAGATTTGCAAGAAGAAATCTACATGGAACAACCTCCTGCCTATGTCCAAAATGATTCTCGCCTTGTTTGTCACCTTAAAAAATCTCTTTATGGTTTTAAGCAAACTCTCTGAGCTTGGTATGCCAAAATGGAAAACTTTCTTATTGACACCGGATTCTCTAGATGCCATTCTGATCCCAATGTCTATACCAAGAAAGTAGGAAGCCATCTCATAATCCTTGTCCTTGATGTTGATGACCTTATCCTTATTGGTAGTGACTCAAAACTTTTAAACCATGTGAAAACCAACCTTAAGAAGAAATTTGAAATGATAGACTTAGGCTTTTTACACTATTTCCTTGGCCTCCAAGTTTTGCAAACCAATGAAGGGATTTTTCTTTCCCAGACTAAGTATGTTTGTGACCTTCTTCGTTGCTTTCACATGGATGATTGTAAACCAACCCCTTCTCCTTTCCAGTTTGGAGTCAAGCTTATTTCCACTTGTACTTCTCTTGAAGTTGATGCCACCCTGTACTGTCAGTTAGTTGGTAGCCTCTTATACTTGACTCATACTCGTCATGATCTTTCCTTTGTTGTTGGTCTTGTTGCCCGGTATATGCAAACACCCCATGAAAGCCATTGGAAAACAACTAAAAGGATACTTCGCTATGTTCGTGGTACAGTTCAGGTCGGGATACATTACAGTTCAGGGGGATTCTTTTATTGGTTGGTTTCACTAATTCAGATTGGGTCGGCGACCTTGATGATCAGAAGTCTACTGCAGGTTATGTTTTCAACCTTGGTTCAGGGCCTGTCACTTGGGCCTGTAAGAAACAACAAGCTATTGCACTTTCTTCAGCAGAAGCAGAGTACCAAACAACGGTAAATGCAATTCAGGAAGCCTTGTGGCTTCGACAGATCCTTTCAGAGTTTGGATTTGAGCAACAACATCCGACCAACCTTTGGTGCGACAATCAGAGTGCCATCAAGCTCGCCAAAGACCCAGTTCAAAATCAACGTAACAAGCACATCAAGCTACACATGCACTTCATCAGAAAGCTCATTCATGATCAAGTTATTGAAGTGCTCTTTTTCCCTACAAAAGATCAAGTTGCAGACATTTTCACAAAGTCTCTTACAGAAGCGAAGTTTTCCAAACTTCGATCTATGATAGGAGTTCAAGAAGTTGTCATTAAGGGGGGATAGGCTCTAATGCCTCCTTCCTTCTCCTATTGTGTCAACATCGTAAATCCTTCAATCCTATCCCAAGTTGTTCTTAAGGGGGGATATTAGGATATTTAGACACTTAGGAGTTAGTTAAGATATACTTGGTCTAATGTGTCGTTAGGTAAAAGTGTGTTTCTTAGTGTGTTTCCTTAGTATGCATTAGTATGCATTTGTAGTTAGGAAATCCGACGATCACGATATGTTCCCAACATAGAGTGATCTGACTGTTCATACTCTCCTCGATCTTAACGACCATTGATCCGTGGCTTAACACCCGATTGGTCCATGATCTCTATTTAAAGAGCATGGAGGGTCATTTGCCGATTATCGATTGTGAGAAACTCTCTTGTAAAATCTTTTTGTAATCTTTTTATTTTGCATTAATAAACTGCTCCAAGTGGCCGCGTTGGCTGGGGCCATGGATGTTTCCCCGTAGGGGTTTTACCACTTGAAAACATCAGTGTGTTGATCTTTGATCTGGTTATGTGAGTGGTTATTGAAGGTGTTCGTCCTCTGTTGGAATACATGTGTTGTCGAACACTTTCCCACCAAAATTTGACATGGGGAAGGGCTTTAAGGAGAGAAGGTGATCTTTTCGATGTCGAAAGTTTTTTGAACAAAGTAATAACCCTCTAACATATTCAACCATTTCTCCAAAGCATGTGGATCTATATGGGCTTCAAATAAAGGGATATCAAAGTTAACATGTATCTTAAAAGGTGTCACACTTCCGAAATGGCTACTTGTTGAAGTTGTCTCGTTCACCGCTGGCAATTGTCGAAGGATCCAGGAATAATTCTCCATCATCTCATTCTTGTGTTGTGCGAGGGCTTCCTTGAGAAACAACTTGATAAGATCTCTTGCTCCATCATCTCTCTTTTCTTCTGCCATGGGAGGCCGCTTGGGTCAGCGAGAATGGACTTCCCCAAGTGAAATTATCTCGAAATGAAACTCTCTATACTTGGATCTCATTGGGGACATGCACCAAGAAACAACAAAGAGCAGATTGCTCTGATACCATTGATCATGGTTGTATAGAGAACAAAATGAAAGCTAGGAATATGAATAGAAACACACAAACACATAAATATTGTAGAGAGCACATTAGTACAGTGAAACCCAAGTTCTATTAATGAATGTAATAGGAAAATACTGTAAAAATGCAAAGCAATACAAGCTAGCTAAAATGGTGGGAGCTTATTGCTGAAGATAGAGGTGTCAACTACGCTCATTTCGAAGAAGACATTACAAGAGGATAAAAATGGATTTTTAACATAAAGTACTAAACCCTAAGTGGAAAAACAATAAACCCCTAAAGATCCAAACCCTAACTCTAGGAGACGAAGTGCCAAAAGGATTGTGTGTGGTTAATTGAAATGTCAACTTCTCGTGGGTGCAATCTTTTGCATACAATCTTCGTTTGGGGCGCATAGTAGCTTGTTGGAAATATCTAACAAAGAAGTACAATTGTTGGTAGGCTTGGGAATATCTCATCGAGAAGTACAATTGTTGGCAGGCCTGGGTAGGGCAAGGCCACCCCAGGCCCTCGAATGACCAAACAACATCATTTAAGGCCTCAAAATGGCCCCAAATGTTTAGGATCGAAAAACTGTAGATGAAAAAACTGTCAAGATGGAGAACCGTGTTGAATCATTGGAGGAGGTGGGTGGCCACGAATGTCCACCTGAATCACTAAATCTCTTAGATGGTAGAAATTGGTTTTGTATTATTTACATCTATGCGAGATCAAGTTCCATAGTTGTGTTCCATACATGATTTGAGGATACAACGCTTGTCCACAATGTTACAATCTTTGGCACAATTTTGTAATAGCTTGTTTCTATTAACAATAGATTACATAAATTGAACAAAGACATGAATGAAATACTTAAACAATATTCCAAGACTAATCACAATACAAGATTGAAATATGAATATCTAGTGCATTTTTCCTTGTAAAACAACCATCAAAATGAAGAGAATGATTTTGTAATAATGATGACATCATTAGGGACCATTACAAACTAAGGTCAATTATTGAGGGTTGCCTTAGGTGATATGATCATCAACTTTTATGTATAAACATGTATCTTTGTACTTGTAATTCTCTCAAATGGTAGAGACAGGGTTTGTATTCTTAGCATCTTTTTGAGACCAAGTTGTAGAATCATGTCCCACAAATGACTTGACCATGCAATGCTCTTCCGCAAGAATGCCAATTTTGTATTAATTTGAATTAACTAAAGATTGTATAGATTGAGTTATCTCTCATCTCTTCTTTATTTGCACTTTTTTTGATATGATTGATGAATTTTCTTTATTGGTTATTTGCTAAAATCATCGCATAGGTCAAGTGTTAACATCTATTCCTTTTAGCTATTCACATACTAGTGCTACTTATGAATATTTTTTGCAATGAAAAGTGTTAATCCTGACATAACATCATAAACTTTCGCTGTTACATTATTAAATCTTCCCACAATATTATTCATGTCACAATATTTCATCACAACATAGTTATTGTTTTGTTTAAATAATATGGTCCAAGTCACAATATTTGACTCATCTCCTTAGATTGAAGGGTGATCTTTAGTAAGCTTGCATTTAAGAATACATCACAAAGACAACATTCAAAAGCCATTGGAACTCACAAAGCACACTAACATCTCTAAGTAATGTTAACATTAGAGTGAGGGAGAATGCTATTAAATTAATTTTAGAACTTTTAATGAGTGTAGTACTTTGTAAACCATCCATTTCTTACCATTTTTATTAATAAAATTTATTATATATACATAATCTTTATTTATATATATTTTTATTTAATCATTTTATATAATAAACATTTAATATAAAACAAAATCTTCAAACAAAAACATATTACTATATTTTTTAATATATTACTATATTATTTAAAAATATACCAGATTAATAACTATATATAAATATATTATTTAAACATATTATATTATTTTTTAATAACTATAAATAATAAACTCCGAGAAAACCTCCATTTCTTACAATTTTTATTAATAAAATTTATTATATATACTTAATTTTTATTTATATATATTTTTTATTTAATCATTTTTTATATAATAAACATTTAATATGAAACAAAATCTTCAAACAAAAATATATTACTATATTTTTTAATATATTTATATATTAGGCTCTCGGGGGTAGCTCAATTGGCAAGTGCCGTGAAAATGAAGTTCCATGAGGTTTCGAGTTCAACTCCCCCCGACTTACAATGTGTGCCGCGTAAGGGGCATCGTGGGCACACCTGGAAGTTATAGTGGTAGCAGTTGGATAACATGGCCACGTGTAATGCGGACACGTGCTCAACTGTTTAATTTTGTTTGAAATCTCACAAGAAATTGTTCATCTTTAAATTTGAGTGTTTAAGTCTGTATAATCAAAGTGTCTCCAGGGTTTTTCAGCACGTTGAATCCATTTATGCATTCAAAAATGCAATTTAAACAATAAAAAACTGTGATTTCGTCCATATTTGTCACCGGATTTCTATGAAAAGGGTCAAAACGTAGAACAGTTAGGCAATGCCTCTTTTTTGGTGACTAGACGTGACATGGAGTTGATTTTTCTGACTACTACCACTATAACATCCAGACATGCCAACATGACCCCTCATGCGACACACAAGGTAAGTCGAGGGTTTTGGAACAGATAACTTCACATAACAGAGTTCCTTAACACTGCACTCCATCACCCAATGTTCTTCTATGCAAGGCTTTGAGTTTAGCTTTTAAATTTATAGTTGTTTTTTATTTTTAAATAACTTTTTTATTATAATAAGTTATTTGCATTCTTTTTTAATATAAATAATTTACATTTTTTTCTCTTGTATAATAATTATAGTTTTGATATCCTATAATAACAAAAACAATAATCTATTTTTAAGACACTGAAGTACAAGTTAAAGACTAATTTATAATTGAATATTTTAAATTTGATCTTTATTAAGTTATAAAACATTCATGACTTGTATGTTCTACAAATTATATACTAGCTTTGCTACTTTATATAATTTGTTGAAAGGTTGCCTATCATCGACTCTTTCATTGAGGAATATGCTCATAAATACGTTGGCCTTTTTTAGCAAATTTTAATCTACACAACACGCGTATTGAAAAATTTAACGTGTTTTTAACAGTGATGGCATTATCCGTCACATTTTGGATTGAAACTTGGGCTTTGATACCAACAATTCAATAGAGTTATGGAGCCTAATTCGTGGCATTCAACTAGCTTCGCTCCTAGGCTTAAATAAGCTCATCATATAGGGAGACTCTCAACTCATTATTTCTCTTGTTACTAGAATCATCCATGGCTCTGACCCAACCAAATTGTCTCCTAGTTGGTGCCTCCTTAGCTCACTCGAAATCCTCAAGTCCCTTCTTCATCTTGGCCTCATCCTTATCCCCTCTCATGTTTGTAGAGCAACAAACAAAGTGGTAGACAAACTTGCTAATGAAGGGGTCGCCTTATCGGGTGCTGGCATTCTCTTTGATGCCAATTCTTTCCCAGTTCCACCCATTATCCAACAATACCTAGCCTTGGCAGACTCAGATCGCAACTCTCTGGATGGGGTGCCACGTGCATGACCATGCACATAAAGCCAACGCCTGCTTTCGGCCTCTCCTCCTGGCTTCCCTTCACGAGGATGTATTCAATGCAGGGCGTTGTTGATGGGAGTTCTCACCCCATGAGAATTTAGGTTCACTGATTTAGGATGCTGTCGAGCTTAATGAGGAAGCATACCATAGAGGACGATGTCGCCTCTGCTGTAACTTCTCCCTTAATGCGTTGGAACATGATTATTTCTATATGCCTTTCCAGTTTTCTCATCATGTTTTTCTTTCGAGCTCTGTCAGTGCGTTTGGCTTATCCTCTAGGGAAATACAAATGTGCTCAACTCTAACTTCTTTTTCCCCACCTACAGCTCCACACCCTCAGCATTGGAATCATGCCTTGTGAGTGTGGTCGCTCTCGCAGAGGTCCATATTATCTCTGCTACCTTGTCGACCGAAGGTCTCTGACAACGAGCCACACCGGTCTCCTCCTCAGGTGACCCATTTTGATGAGTTGTTGGGCTTGGATACTAGCATGGAAGAGGAAAATTGGGGTTGTCCAGTCATTGAGGAAGCTTCACCGACTCCATTTCTTGGGAATGCAGAGGGCTCGTCCACAACCATTCCAATGTCAAGTAGGACGCCAAAACACTTAGCAGTACATACATAGGTACCGCTCCCAACTTATCCAACTAGCCCACCGGAAGGCCATTGGGGCTATCCCATTATTGAGGAGATACCTCCGCCCATTCCACTTCAAGATATCATTCCTGTGTAGGAGGAGATCCCAGATTCCACCCCGTCTAATCTCTCATAAAAACATCTCAATTTGATCATGGATATCTACAAAGATACAACAGATCAGATGTTTCACGAGGAATGCATAAATTGTTGGTAGGATCTATTATTTGAGGCACTCTCAAGCGGATCAACTTCCAACAGATGTCCATTTTGTTGTCAACCCTTCAGTCTTGCTGCTTCCTGGAACCGACCCACTCATGGCAAAGAGAGCAACGACACTCCTGGTGCATGACCTATTAAGATTTTGTTCTAGTTTAAGCTTTGTTCAGATATGTAGGACAACTTTTAAGAGACTTTTGAGCCCTTTATGTATATGCAGTTTTATTTTGCTTAGCATAGATATAGCTACAAAGACAGTTTAGTATACTTTTTCAGGAGACTGGAGCCGACATTGGTTTCCTCTTTGTGGTAGGCCGACCTCTAGGTTCCTCAGGATATGTAATTTTTTTAGTTTTTGAAAGAAATACAAATTTTAATATACAAAAAAATAATAATGTATTTTTTTAGCTTAATGAAAAAGATTGGTTCCTTTTTCAATTGAAATTGTTCAATGCAAACCCCATTCGCCATACAATCAAGTGGAGGCACTCACAATGGCGAGTTTGACAACTATTGGATTTTTTGATAGCATTAATTGTAGCTTGATTAAAAAGATTGATTCCTTTCCCAAATTTGAATTGTCCAACTAAAACCTCACTTAACTAAAACCTCACTTAATTGTATAATCAAGTGAGAAAACTTATAGTGATGCCTTTGACTCCTCACTCATCTTGATATTAATGTTTACACTTCCCAGCTCATTGTATCAAGGGATATCATTTGTTGAAGCTCAAGACATGGATGCCTTTTGAAATGAAGGTGGGAACATCCACTTGTTGATTTGGCTCCATTTCTTTGACTCCATGGATTTGCTATTTGATCACTATATGATATAGGAGAGCCTTCACACATGTCTCTGGTCAAAGCAAACCTTGCAATGAAACACTATATGTTCATATTCAAAAGGTTATGTCCAATTTATATTATTTCACTCTAACATGATTTATGTGATAAACCTTTACTTCAGTTTACATAAATGCAAATTCATGTTGTAATGGTGGTAGAATTCTTTACTTTATGATATAGGAGAGCCTTCACACATGTCACAGGTCAAAGCAAACCTTGCAATGAAACACTATATGTTCATAGTCAAAAGGTTATGTCCAATTGCTATTCTTGCACTTTAACATGATTTCTGTGATAAACCTTTACTTCAGTCTACATAAATGCAAATTCATGTTGTAATGGTGGTATACTTTTTTACCTTTTCGAGGCCCATGATAATCAACTTGCACAAAGTGTTATTAATGGGCGAGAGTATTCTCATTTGGTATTCAAATGAAAGTGTGGACATTCTTACCTAAGTCAAAACCTTTGTGAGTGATTTTATAAATAGGTTGAAGCCAAAATATTATAACTTTCGAAACATTATCCATAAAACAAGGGTTCTTGCCAATAACCTGTGTTGACTTGCTACTTGTTATTAGTTAAAAGTGAAAATTAAAACCTGACTTGCTACTTGTTATTAGTTAAAAGTGAAAATTAAAACCTCTATATTTAGAGACATTATGTACTTCAAGAAAGAAGGTCAAAAGATCCATATTTTTTTTTTTTTTTTCGAAAGTAAGATTAAAATATGATGAGAATGTCATTCTGAAACGACCATTACCAAAGTTAATGCAAGTTAGAAAATTATGTAAAGTCTCCATATAAACAACGTTGTATCTTTTTACATCATATATCTGGATGAATGCAACAAAAATCTTGGTCAATACATAATAATGGTATTCTATTGATAGATATTTGAGCCTGCTTTCACTTATGCCAAATGACTTCACTTATGTCAAATGACTTGGACACTGAGTCTCATTAAGACTTATCTTCTATCCACCCAAGTAAAGTCCACCCAAGTAAAGTTGAGTTATAATCAACCACCCAACCAAAAACACTAAAGATCATATTTTAAGATCAAAAGGTGATTTTAGTGTAGGTAAGATTCAAATGATATAAATATGTTTCAATCATTTTCCATAAGGATTCAAATGATATAAAGATATTTCAATCATTTGCCATAAGGATTCAAATGATATAAAAATATTTTAATCATTTGCCATAAGCCATTAACACATCATATCATCATATTTTTTTAGGAGAACCATCTCATTTTGTAACAAACCTTCTTAATGTTGTAACAAACCTTTTTAATGTTGAAGTTGAGTGATACATGAAGTTGAGTTATTATTGATTTGAAATTGTAATATATTTTTTGATAATATAAAACAATTTAAAATAATAATGTTGAAATACAATGATATAATAATAATAATAATAATCTATTTTTAAGGTTAGGTTAAGCCATACACTTCCTCCATCTAACCATTTGATTAATATAATTTACTGGAGATATACATACCCTATTCCTCTAAATTTGAACTTATGATCTTTTATCATTAGTTTAAAATTATAAAACTAAAAATAAAATAATACAGAAACTCCAAAAACATCTTTTTACTATGCACAAAACTTTGAATTATGATATAACTGTACTCATACTTAGAGATATCTATCCACTCTAACAACAAAACGGAAAATCTATTTCCGAAAAGATTAACTTCGTTTTGTAGTAACAGTCATTCTCTTCTTCGTTTTAAGGCCAAGAGGACCCACCCCGTTGGATTATGACATCTCTCCATGTCCAAATGAGGAGTCCTCTGCTTATTCAATTAAAAGCAGGTAGATATACTTCGCCATTGGCATACATTTAGCAACGACACCCTGATTTTCATTTTCATTGGCGTTTGAATATGGCTAGGAAGGAGGGGAACGAGGGAGAAGGACCAATTGATCCAATGCTCTCGCCTGACCTCATAGACGACAGCTCTCCAGAATCTCTAGGAGTAAAATGGCTTCAGGTAATGGGCACAGATGCGTCTCTGCCTTCCATATGTCAGAGGAACGGTTTTAAAGAGAACTTAATTCTCCGCCATTTGAAGGTCGATCGAGTGGAGCCCGGACTTGTGATTTTTATCCTCACTGTCAAGTCTCCCATCACGGTAATCTCCAACATCACTGCTTGTTTTCCATGAACATCCCTTCATAATCCACTCTGCGTTTGAGGTGCCTTTCTCCTCCTCGTTAAGATCACGAATTTCAGCAAGTTGGTTAATGGAGATACTGTGATAGATATATTGAATATGGGCTTTTCTCGGTTGGTCCTATTAATATTTTCGATGGATCTACGTTGCATTATGTCAGAATAGGTATCGTACATTTCATGGAGGGGCGGTGGCGACAGTTGCAAGTATTGCAGCCATGGCTGCTGTAAAGACAATTAGCGGAGATAAAACATTTTCACTATCTGAAATGTGTATATCTTACGTCTCTGCAGCACGTATTGATGTGAGTGGCTTCGACATAATTCCCCTGTTTTCCCCTTTTTCTCTGTTTCCTTCTTTCCCAGTGATCAGTCTGTTAAAACCCTATTTTGGTTTTGTCGGATATGTTTAAGCCATATTTTTTGAATGGATCCGTGATTGCATATGGGGATTGGACTAGAATTTTATTATAGATGTAGATGGTTAAGGTTTAGCTGAGGCATCCGTGAATGGATTTTAGCCAGCCGGTTTTGAAATTTCAATCCGTTCAGCATCAGGTTCCACAAAATTGGCACTATTTGTCAACTCCCTAGGGTACCACCATGCGTGACTGACTTGGTTGACTTCTGTATGATAGTACTGACAAATCCCCATGTATTTCTATTTTTATTTTTAACAAAGATCAAATCACTTTTTCCATAAAAAGTAGTAAAATAGTTTACAATATCAGTAGTGCCCCAGCCGTATCTGAATGCGATTAAATCAAAGAACTCAGTCAACACTCAGAGAAAGAGGCCTGGCGCTATTAAGGTCTGCCTGTTCTCAATTCCTTAGATTATCCAGAGTTGCGTGTGAGTTGAGGACAGTCCAAATTAACTAATTTCTTACACTTTTCATCCTCATGAATTGACTGATTACCTCATGCTCTCAGAGGAAAATTCCCCATGTGATTTGAGATGCAAGTATTTGGAAATGTGATTTTCTTATTTTTTCATTTTTCTTCTTGATTGTCATCCAACTCTCATTTGAAGGAATATGATTTTCTGCATGAGGCTCCTGCGTATGCAAAGAAGATGGGCCTACTGCAGGTATTGGTCCCTCCATCGAGACCATAGCCTTTGACAGAACATCCTTCCCCTCTTGATGCGGAAAAAGGTCCAGTCTCTGAGCCAGACTTGAAATCTGCATTGGACATATTTTTCAGGTTCGGTTCCAAGCCAATGGTGCTCTGAGCTGGAGCCCGTCCACCAAGTGGGTTTATGGGTTGCGCACTTCTTTGTTTGAGAGGAAGCCAGAGCATTGACCTTTTAGGTAGTGAGCAACCAAGTGACCATGTTCAAAACAAGCCTTTCACAGAAAGCAATGTGTTTGTTGTCCAACATTTGTGTCCAGATGTGACCATTACATTTGAGAATGATCTCTTTAGGAAGGCCCTTCCCATGATCAGCTTCAATGCATATTCAAGTGCATGTAGAGGCCAGAAGATCCACCTGATCAGCTTTCAAAGCAAGAAACTTACCGAGAGAATTTCCAATGGCAGCAAGGAAATTGGAATGCCAATATTCTAGAGGCAGGCTAGGTATCCACACCCACATAGGAACTGAAGAGAGCTTCTCAGTGTAAAGGTTGAAGCCTGGTGCCAAGGCCTCATAATAAGGCCATCCCTGCGAGTGGACCAAGGCTCATCACAAAGGACAGGCTGTCTATCTGGTGGAGAGTGAAATTTCAGAATGAAAAACCACTTGGCATAGGGGTGAATCAACACAAATTTCTTTCAAGAAGGAACCCCAAATCTTAGATCCAAGTCCACAGCTCATCAAGCTTGGACCAAACATTGTTAAATATGTAAACCAGTATGTGGGAAAGAACATGGTCTTCCTCCAAGCATTAAGATCAACATTGATGTGACTCGCCGATGCAGAAGGATTGGGAGGAGGGTCTAGGGTTCAACAACTTATCTTTGAAGGAGATACTCATTCCTTGCTGAGGCCCTCTAGGAAACGAGGCAGCCACCCCTTATGAGGAGCCACCAAACAACACAACAACATCCAAACCAGTAGGAGGCACTACCTTCCTTGAGGTTTACATCATTCCAGGATTAAGTTGCATAAAATGCCCTACTTTCCCGTGTATTCATTCCCTGGAACATTTTTGGGATAATAATTACATGTGCAAAATGTGGCTGAAATGTTTTGGGCTATGTTTCACAACTCAGAAACATGGTTGAAATGTTTTAGCTCATTTTGGGCACATAACACACTAGTAGCAATGAGTTTTGGGCTCCACAAAGTGTAATTTGGGTTGCATGGGAACACACAGCCCATAAAAACGAGATAAACCCCATTTTTAATGATAAATGAACCAATGTTACCAAACTCAAAGTTGGGAAAAACTCAATGAGGCTGAAGAGCCAAGAGTTTGACTTGGATTGGGAAAAACTTGGGAAAAAATCAACAAGTACAAAAATATAAAGACATAAACATATTTTTATGAAATGATTAGTGTCAATGGGTGCCCTAGATGCAACAAGGTGACCTCCTTTTGGTCCATTTCACACAATAAATTGCCCAACAGAGGAGAATCGTATGCAACATTTGTAAAAATGACCCTGTTAGATTAGTTTGACTCTATCAACTGAGTCATGATTCATACTAGTACTTTTGAGTCAAACTTGCGTGGACCAAGTCAAACTCAGTCAATGGACGAATTTGACTAAAATGAGTTGGAAAAAATTGTTTGCTCGGTGATTCGTTTCAAACTCAAATAATTGTGGGTTTAAGATGCGACCCTGGTAACACTGAAATGAACACTTAATTACATCCCTAAATTGCCATTTATCAATTTTTTATTGAACTGTAAAAAGATAAGAATGTAGAAGCCTTAACTCCCCTTCCTTTCCTATAAGAAAATCCCGCTCTCTTTCATTTCTCACACTTTTTCCATCAACAATAGCTTTCCTACAATAACAACAAGTGTTTTACTAATTTTTGGAGCATTCGGTGCAATCTTTGGAGCAGTTCCAACAAGAAGACAATTGTCGGCAATAAAAACACTGCTGTTGTCTTCATTATCTTTAGTGGCTAGCTTTCTTTGTTGTTTTTGGAGCATCCTTGGCCTCTCAAAGTAGTGTTTTTGCAATTCCTAAACTTGGTAAATTAAGCAAGCAAAATGATTATCATCCTCTTTGGATGCATTCTAGCAAGACTCTTGGGAATGTGAGTGTAATCATTGTCACAATCCCTACAAGGACTCTTACACAAGAGTGAAGGCACATCTTTTGCATGAAAGGGGAAATGGTGTTGATGCTGGTGGAAGAACAACAAACCCGGATGAAAGGGAAAAGTACGAAAAGGGGCATAATGATGCTCAAAGGCTAAAAATTAGGAGAGCTAAACTTGGTAGAAGTACTCTAGATGTCACTTGGGAGGCAATAATTGTTCAAGAAGCTAGGAAGAAGAGATTAGTGCAATAAGAATCCTCAAAACCTCTAGTCACAGCTCAAGATAGAAAATTCTTAAAAATGTTCAATGCTCAAGGGAGGAATAAAGCTAAGACAAGAATGACAAGAGTTATTTCTGCATGTGGAATCTCATTTAATGTGGTTTAGTCTCTCTATTGGTATGACTTAGTGAGGGCAATTAACACAACCCCTAATGGTTTCAAGGGGCCAAATTAAAATGTAGTGTAGCTAGGGGGGTAATAAGGGGCCGAAGTGCCCATAATGATAATAATTGAGGCCATTCATGTTAATTACTCTAAAACCAACAACTAGGTAAAACAGATCAGATCTAGATTACACTACTGGAATTAATTTACTTCTTTCTTGTAGCAGAAAACGAGAAAAACAATCACAAATGTGCACAATTATTTTTTACTCTTCTAAATCAGTTCATCATTCAATTAACTTCAGAACTTACAAGAGTTCCCTGACTGGGAAAATAACTTTGAGAAAATTACAGACAAAATAGCAAAACTGAAAACCCAGAAATCACGTCAATTGCTGCCCCCTTGAGATTTTTGTACGGCCTGTACGACTTACACGTGCGAGCTGATCTGCTCACACACACAGCCTGCTGCTCGACTGTACCGACCACATGTGCGGCTGTTATGAGCTTGTACGGACCACACGTGGGACTGTCCTGAACTGTACGTCCTGTTGGTAATTAATGGCTGGTCTTCTAGTTGAATCCTCCTATTGAAATCTTATCGCCAATGGCTGAAAATAAGAACTCTGATTTTGTCACTTACTCACGTGATTTGTGAATAAATGCTCTCTCTGTACTTGTCCTTTCCCCTCTCTGTCTTTTATAATTTTGACTTGAGCCAAATCCCTAATCTCAACGGTCAAGATCTAATTGTGAGATCAATGGCTCTCTTTTAATTAAATCATTAAATGCCCCAAATCAGGCCACTTTATTAATTAAAAGTCACTTTAATAAAATATGTTCACTTTATTATTTAATTAATAAAGTGAACTCTAGAAAAAGCATAGGATACATTAAATGACGATTTCCACAAGTAGACACCCTTGCGGAAATACTTGTCTGAGCTACAGTCATTAACACTCCCTCTTAGCGAGGAAGGTATTCTCCACCAGTCTAAGCTTATCTCGAAAGAAGACGAACTTGCCCTTCACCAAGGGCTTGGTGAATATGTCTGCCAACTGCTCATATGTAGGAATGTATTGGAGCTTGTCTGCTTCCTTTAGGACCTTGTCTCTGATGACATGGTATCTGATCTCAATGTGCTTTGACCCGTCGTGAAACACTAGATTCTCCGAGACTTTAATGCAACTCTGGTTGTCACAATAAATCGCGGTAGCTTCCATCTCCTAACCAAATAGTCCCGTGAGTAGCTTGCGAAGCCAGATGGCTTCACAACTAGCTAAGCTGGCTGCCAAGTATTCGACCTCACCTGAACTGAGCACTACTGAGGCTTGCTTCCTGCTGAACAAAGAAATAACTACTTACCCCAAGCTGAAGCAGCACCCAGAGGTACTCTTTCGATCTGTATCACTCCCTGCCCAATCTGAATCTGAGTATCCTTGTAACCTCACACCATCTCCACCAAGGTACTGCACTCCATATCCTACTGTGCGCTACAAGTATTTGAGCACGTGCTTTGCTGCAACCCATTGAACCTCCCTCGGCTCCACCATGAACTGGCTCAAGGTGTTAACAACAAAGCAGATGTTTGATCGAGTGTTGACCAGATACATCAATGAGCCAATCAACTGCCTGTACCGTCTGGAGTCTGCCAACTATGAAGCTGAAGAATCAATCTTCTTCAGGTTGGTCACCATTGGAGTGGCCATCGGTCTACTATCCTCCATCCTGAATCTCTTCAGGATTTCTAAAGTGTACTTCCCTTGACAGAGGAAGATCTCGCCCGATTGTTGCCATATCTCAAGTCCTAGAAAGTAATGCATCAACCCGATATCCTTCATCTCAAATTCTGAAGCCAAGTTTGACTTGCATCCTGCAATCAACCTTACATCAGATGTTTGATCGAGTGTTGCCCAGATACATCAATGAGCCAATCAACTGCCTGTACTGTCTGGAGTCTGCCAACTATGAAGCTGAAGAATCAATCTTCTTCAGGTTGGTCACCATTGGAGTGGCCATCGGTCTGCTATCCTCCATCCTGAATCTCTTCAGGATTTCTAAAGTGTACTTCCCCTGACGGAGGAAGATCTCCCCCGATTGTTGCCATATCTCAAGTCCTAGAAAGTAATGCATCAACCCGATATCCTTCATCTCAAATTCTGAAGCCAAGTTTGACTTGCATCCTGCAATCAACCTTTCTGCACTAGTCAGAATGAGATCATCCACATAAAGCACCAAGATGAGGACCTCAGATCCAACTAGTTAGAAATACAGGTTGGAGTCTGCCTCACTCTTGGTGAAGCCGATGCTCTGTAGATAGCCATCAATCCTGGAGTACCAGGCCCTGAGCGCCTATTTGAATCCATACATGGCTTTCTTCAGCGTGCATACATGCGTCTCTCTATCATGGACCTCAAACCCCTATGGCTGCTCGATGTAGAGACCTCTTCCTCAATGACTCCATTGAGGAAGGCGGTCTTCACATCCATCTGATGGATGCTCCACCCCATCTCAAAAACTATAGAAAGTACTGCTTGGATAGAGGACTATCTGACTACAGGAGCAAAGGTCTTCTCATAGTCTACTTCCTCTTTATGAGAGAATCCTTGAGCCACAAATCTCGCCTTGTACTTCTTCACCTGCATGTTTTATCTTGTACAACCACCTGGAAGTCATCACTGAATTTCCCACTGGCCTTGGCACAATCTCCCATACATCATTCCTCATGATGGAGTTGTGCTCCTCCACCATGGCATCTCTCCAAACCTGTTGGCTGGTTGCTTCCTCAAAGCTCGAGAGCTTTGAGTCTATGTTGTCGGTCATCAAAGCCATATACGTCGAAAACTTCCAAGGAGGCCTGCTATCCCAGAATGTGGTCCTGGGAGGCTCAACATGCTCTCGAGCATCTCTTAAGCTTTTCTCAAACTAGCTGGGCCTCCCGACTGAAGTCAAAGGAGCTGACTGCTCCTCCTCTTGAGTCCGGCTTCCTGCACTGGAAGTCTCTGCCCTCGACTCATCCTTTGGGCTTGTTATCGCACAATTTGTACTTGCCCCAAAAGCCTAAGGCAAGTGGATACAGAATTGGCGTAATTGGGAATAACCTATCGCCGTCACCTTAATAGGAGGTCCCTTTCTATTTAGGAGTATTTTTAAGCTACCCCAGGGGAGACATCCCCGGTGATCTGGGGGGTTTGAGAAGGCTAAGGCAAATAGTCACAAGGAAACCCTTCCCCTCTCACAGATCACTCTAATCAGAGTTTCTTTTATGTCTTAAGGATGAAGCAAATGAATAGTATTATGTACCTACCCAAAACAAGATAACAAGGAAAACAAGACACTTTCCAAGTACCAGATGATTGTTAGTACTTCATATCATAAGACAATAAACTGTTGTAAAATAAGCTATCTGATTATGAATTTGCAGCAATGCATCAATTTATAACAGAAATTAATATCTTATAACAGCCACAAGATTCGAGCCTTGAAATTGCTTGAAAAAGACAATAAAAAGTGACTTTAACTAGGCAAATTGATAGTAAATTGTCACAAGCAAAGTTGACAATGATAGGCTAGCTTTTAATGTCAATTTTGCAGAGATTTTGCTGCAGTTAGATGGCTGTAACTATCTTTTGCAACAACAACACGTTTAACTGGTCAATAGTGCAAGAAAACCATACACAAACTAGCACTTACCTAGCATGTAATGCCCCCATTTTGGGACATTATAACATTATAGAGTGTTATGCCTACCAGAGTAGCCAGATAGGGGTGACAGAGAGTTCGGGAGATATTGAGGAGTTTTATTGGGCCCGACTGGCATCGTTCATCATTAAGATCCATTCCACACAACTTGGCCTTGATTTCGTTGCATTCCGACGATTTCCGTAATTTTGAGTTATTATGGGTCATATCTTAATTAAATTCACTAAGAAGGTCATAATGGGCACATTACTTGGAGAAACCTCTTAGTGTAATAGCTCATCAGAATCGGGAGGAAGAACATCACATGATAAGATGAGAAGTGACTTTCAGTGGCCGGAGAAGCCATCAGGATGGATAAATCACTTTTTAGAGGTAAAATGGTTAATTAATTAAGTGATTTAATCAAGGAATAATAAAATAAAGTAAAAGTCACTTGGAGGGAAAAGGTCAACAATGAATTAGGGTTTTAGGAAGCTATAAAGGAAGGATAATGCAACCTAATTCAATATGTTATGTTATGATTTGATGTTGAGATATTTACAGAGGAGGAGGAAATCGACCCCCTTGTTGTTTTGTGGATTTCTGGAGGAAACCACCACCATTGATCGATTTCGGTGTTGAGAGACACACCCTGGCTTATCGGAGATACCATCCAGGTATTTCACCATGCATTACAGTGTCCAGTTCAGTGATTGCGTAGCTCAACCAGTGAGGGTGCAAGTGTTTGAGAGAGGGTTTGTGCGGCCGCTTGTGACAGTTCGGATTTGGATGATTCCTTTTGACCCATTAGAGAGCTAGCCAGGGCGCACCTATTGAGCTATCTGTTGTTAGTTTCCGACGGTGGAATCTTCCGGAAAGCGGAAAATAGTCATTTAGGGCTCAGCTCCATAGGAAGCACATTTGGGGTTCCAGGGGACATTCCAGGACAGATCTGAGGAATCCCTTCCGACCCATTATAGAGGAGACCAGGACAATCGTTTTGAGCTATACATCGTTAGATTTCGTCGGTGGAATCACTAGGGTGCACTCATTGAGCCCAGGAGGTGCGCAAACCCCCAGGGGGTAAGATCCAGAGATTTAGAGGTCAGATCTTTAGTCCGACAGTCATCAGGATCAGTCTAGAGGCCAGGGCACATCTTTTGAGATAGTTTCCAGCTCATTTCGACGGGTATCGCCATCAGGGCGAACTTTCTGGACTTCCAGCAGTTACCGTGCGAGCTGCCATAGTTCCAGCTCATCCATTTGATCTCGTAGTGCTCATCCATTATCGAGTATTTTCATTTAGTTTTCTTATTGTATTCCGGCTAAGATCCTTTTGTCATTTGATCTATCCAAGTGATTCATTTTTATTCAGACGCATTCGACATTGTACTCACAAAGATATCATAATATAAGATTTGCATTCTTTTGTCTCATTTATCATCTGAATAATCATTTATATGCTGTAACAATGAATTATCTACAATAGATACATCAGATTATCATCGTTTTCCTAGACTAGCCAAGTTAGGAACATTACATAGTAGATTCACTAGCAATTAACACAATTGAATTTTTATTGGTTTTAGTGTGAGTTATGTAGGTAAATGTGCCAATTTAATGTATGTTTATATGGCTGTAGCAATGTTTTGCTACAACAACAAGTTAGCTTGGGTGTTGGTCTATTTTAGGGTTAGAAAAAGTTAGTAAAGAGTTCAAGGATAAGAGTATAAGTGTTTGTTTGCTTAATCACCACTTGTAAGAGGTAGTCTAGTGCCTTTCTAGGGTAAATGGAGTCACTAATGGCAACAACAAATTCTTAAAGGAAAGATAACAAATGATAATAATATGTTTAAGGGATGGAGAGGACAAGAGAGGTGTTGGTATCCCTAGGCCTCAAAAATCCTTTTCCAATAGAAAATTGCTAGAAAGTAACAAGGGTTAGGCCCTAGTGATTTTCTCTTTCTTTGAACAAAATGTAATAAATTATGCAATAGGGCAATGGAAGTAGGGTTACTAGAGTGCTACAATGGTAGGGCTCTAGTATCCACTTCAAATTAGGTGCTTTTCAAGAGATTTTAACACATGGAAGATTATAGGGAAAAAGATGATAACACATGTCATTCCCCTAGGGTTTCAAGCTAGCAATTTCATAATCTTAGACATGAAACAAGTAAAAATAACCAAAGCATTCATTCACAATAAAGAAATGCATAATTTCCACTTACTTCACCAAGAATAATCTAGCAAATCACCCTAGTTGAAGATCCTCCACAAGAAAATAGCCAAAATGTACCAAAAATTGCCTCCTTCAAGAAGTGCGCACCACTAGTTTCATCCAATAACACTTAAGGGAGGCCGAATTTCAGACCTCTACTTGAGTGATGAATGAATGATGAAAAAATACAAGAGATTTATCTCTTATTTATACAATGACAATGACCTTTAATTGTTTTTTTAGGTCACAAAAGGTCGACATGGCCAGTTTACATTAAAAATCCAATTTTTACATAAAATCAACATTTAAAACCCTAATTTGTCTTTTAGGGATGATGTCACGCCCCTCTTAGGGTGATGTTAGGCCCCATCATGGAACGTTAGGCCTCAAAAGTGAAACGTTAGGCCTCAAAAGGCCTCCGGAGATGCCACGCGTGCAAAACAAGTCGTCCTCATGCCAAAACCCTAACTGGATGACGTCAAGGCTCAATATGATGACGTCAGGGGAAGTGTTTCCAGAGTGTGGGAGCGGGAAGCGGGAGCGTGGGAGCGCATTTTTCAAAAAATGGTCGGGAGCGAAGTGTCTCCGGAGCGTTTATATATATTCAGAAGAAAACATGTAGAATGCCAAACTAGATGCAAAATTTATGAAACATGTATGTTAGTCATACTTCCAATATATGAATGCCATCTAAATTCCATATTATCCATCATTCCATGGATCTTACGTAGTACATTAATGAATAATCATTCAAGCATCAACCATATAGTTGCTAACAATTACACATACAAAGTAAGAAATTGAAATACATTTTACAAATACAAATACAAACCATATAGATTCTAGCAATTACAAACATACAAACTTTAGAACCATATAATAGGGAAGTACATCATTAACTTATGGAATGAAAAAGGTTATCAACCAATTGTCAACATGAGTCATGGCCAAATAGTTTTGTTTACAAAAATTGGCTATTTGCATAAGTACTACAATGATAATTAAACTGAAATCTAGTAAAATGAAAAACAATCTATTTCTCCTACTCCTATCTCCTTCCACCATTGCGATTCCCTCGTGGGGGTATGCGTGGTGGTAGTGAAGATGAAGCAATCGAGTGTGAAGGTCCTTCTAATGCAGGTATTGGTGGAGTGCTAGTCAAGGGGGCCCGTCCATGGGACCTCGCACTGGGTGGTGGCATCTCAGCACGATCATCCTCATCCAAAAGAGCATTCTCCAACTCCTCCAAAAGTTAAAACCAATGCTCCATCCTCCAAATTGTCCTCCTCTGGATTGTAGTCCCACATCTTATTTTCTTTATCTATAGTTGGATCCTCGCAATAATGGCTCAACAATCGCAAGTTGTAATGCTCATAGACCAAGGTCTCTGCTCACTGTACATTCAACCTGTTCCTTCTGACATTGTGGATGAAACTGTATGTGCTCCAACACCTCTCTGCTGAAGAAGTGTTCACCACCTGTGAAAGAACCAACATTGCCATAGAACATAGCTGTGGTGTATTTACTATTACCCCCATGCATGTCCCACCATTGAAGAGAAGGCAAATTCCCTCGATCTCTATATGCAGCGTTGGTCCCAAAGGCACCAGTGAAACTGATGTACTGGCTCAACTGTTGCCGAATGCTATCACACTCCTCAACATCTGGGTACATTTTTTCTAATGCTTGCATATAACTAGTTTGAACCTCTCGATCTTGGTGTTGTTTTCTCTTTGCCCCACCCCCTGGTGCTGGGGTTGAAAGCCATGACGTATGATAGTATTTTGGTGTAAGCACATATGCTAAGGCATGTAGTGGAATATTTAGCTTCTCCCACTATTTTTCCACCTCTATACTGATAAAATCATAGAAATTCTGATCTCTAGGCTCAACAATGTCCTTAATTTGTTCTAGCATATTATCCATTTGCTCCATACACCTCCCCAATGACTGGTTGATCAGAATCTGCAAACTGAATCATGTTATAATTGGCTTGGTGAACTGTAAAACATACTTGATCTGTGTCCAAAAATGGCTATCAAGGACAGTGTGCTTTGCTGCATCCATGCCATCTCTATCAGTGCTAATGTCATCCCACTCATCACTCATCACCATAGCACCCAAACCCTGTCTTACCCTCAATAAGCGCCTGAAGGTGAGGAAATAACTTCCAAATCTAGTCTTTGCAAGCTTAAGTAATTGCAATTTAGAGTAAGTGCCATAAAATGCATTAACCCTTGAATGCCCGGTGATAAGTTTAATGAGTTTCTTCGCTCGCTTGTACAAATCATTAATCCATGTGCATTCTTTATGCTTGATGATATCATGCATTAAAAGGTTCAATGTGTGCACCAAACAACCAGACCAAAAGATGTGGGTATATTTCCGCTCAATTATTTTTCCTGCTCCTTTACAATTTGCTGCATTATTAGTGATTACTTGAATCACATTAGTAGGACCAACCTCATCAATAGTTTTCAGTAAGATGCTTGCTATGTTCTGAGAAGATGCCATGACTGATGAGGAGTCATGAGCTCCAAGAAACATTGCACCAGTAGACGAAACACCAAGGATATTTATCAAATGTTGGTTTCTAACATTTGTCCAACCATCAGATACAATGGATACCCCAACATCTGCCCACCCATCTGTAAACCGTGTAAGAGCTCTTTTGACTTTTGCTTTTTCCTTGTCATGTAACACAGTTCTAGCCTTTTCATATCCGGGGCTTTTGTATCCAATGGGGGCTTTGTTGATGGCTTTAACCATGGAATGCCAATAAGGGGAGTGAAGAACATTGAATGGCACACCACATGCATAAAGAAACCTTGCCACTTTTGCATCCACTTCCTCCCTACCAGTAATATCAAGGAAATCTTCTATGGTTCTCTTACTTCCACTTCCACTTCCACTGCCACTGGGTGTGGACCTTCCACCAACTGAAGAAGATGAAAAGGGAGAAGATGCATCAGGTTGAACCTTTTCTTTTTTAGTATTCATTCTTTGTGCAACTTCCTCTATCTTGATGTAGTTTTCTCTCTCTTCCTGTTTTATCTTAGGGCAACTTGCAATACCAATGGATCCTCTGTTATCATCACTGTCTAATACCCCACAAAGATGCCTCTTCACACGGGTGTATGAACTGCTATAAGGTTTTCTTGGACGACAACCATGTGGGCATAAAAACTTAGTGGTTCCACCACCTATACCCTCAAGTTTTGTGACATACCTCCACAAGGGGGTTAATGAAGCTTTGCCACTATCAATTTCATTATCATCCCCTTCACCACCCTCCTCTCCTTCATTCATTGGGTAGCCTGGGTCACTATGAGAATGACCACTATCATCTTCTTCATTCATATGCCTATTCCCAAACAACACCATGAGAACCAAAAATGGAAGGAAAAACCACAAGAAAATCATTTTCTTCAAGTTTTAGATGAACAACCTGCAATAGAATGAGGAGGAAGGGGGAATTGGAAAATGTAGGAGAAGACAAAAAT
>ML804681.1:2769-17668 GCA_009831015.1 Picea engelmannii | reverse complement strand
GACCCTTTGCGCCCTCTTAGTGCAAGAATAGGAAACCTAGGAATGGATGGTGGAGATTCAATCTGATCAAGGGTTGAGATCTCCTCATGCATTCCTAAATCATAAACCCACTTTTGGGTTAAGTTTCCTAAGTCCACTTATGTTTCCAAAATCACCCCAAAGTGATTTAATACTCACTTTATGCCAAAAGTGACCAAATTTCACTTTAACCAAAGTCAAAGTGAAAATAGACAAAAGTACTAGGTATAAAGTGTCATGTCCTTCCCTCATGTGCTAAGGAGGTCAAAAGCACATGGGGAACACCTCCCAAGGTACAAATCTCAACAATCTGTTCCACTGAATCTTTGCTACTTTCTTTTATCTTTCATCCATCTGTCTCATCAATAGTCACATTGATGCTTTCTACTATTCTGTTGAGTCTCAGATTGAAACATTTGTATGGTTTCCTTTTGCTCGAGTACCCAACCAATTTCCTTTATCGACTTGAGAATCAAATATTCCAATTCTGCCATCTTCTCTTTTGATGTAGCATTTGCTTCTGAAAACTCTTAAGTGCTTCACATTTGCTAGTTTTCCTTTCCATAGCTTGTATGGAGTCTCATCACTGTTATTTCTGAGCATCCTTTTGTTCTAAATGTGAACTACTGTATGCACTGCTTGTACCCAAAAGACATCTGTCGACTTGGAATCCATTAACATGGTTCTGGCCATTTCTTGTACTGTTTTGTTCTTCCTTTCAACAACTCCATTTTGTAGAGGTGTCCTGGCTACTGAGAATTGTCTCTTTATTCCATGCTTGCTGAAAAATTCCATGAATTCCTTTGATGTAAATTCTCCTCCATTGTCTGATCTCAAACACTTGATTTTCAACTCTGTCTTAGTTTCAACCATCTCTTTGTATGTCTTGAAGTTCTCGAATGCCTCTGACTTCTTATTTAGAAAACAAATTGCAGTCATTCTTGTGTAGTCATCAACTAGTAGCATGAAGTACTGTTCACCTTTCAATCCTTTTGTTCTTGTTGGTCCAACTAAATCAGTATGCACAATCTCCAATGGTTTTGTTGTGGAGTATTCTTTTGACTTGAACTTTGTCTTGGTTTGTTTTCCCAGCAGACAATGCTTGCATAGAATGTTTGTTGGCTTCGAGATCTTGGGAATTTCTCTTACTGCTTCCTTTTTGTTGATTTTCACAAAATTATCAAATTGTATGTGACCCATTCTTTTGTGCCAGAGCTAACTTTCATCGTCTTTTCCTAAGCAACATCTTTCCTTTCCTATTTCATCTATAACATATATGTTGCTTGGAGTTCTTACAGCTGTAGCTACCAACTTGCCTGATTCTGCTTTCCTTATCTTGCACATCTTTAAATCAAACACAAGTATGTGTCCTTGATCACACATTTGACTTACACTTAATAGATTGTGTTTCATGTCTTCGACCAGTAAAACATTTTTTGTCATGGCATCCTTACTTTTGAGCTTCACTGTGCCCTTTCCAATAATCCTGGCTGAGTTTTTATTTCTAAATGAAACTGATCCATCTCTTTCCTTTTTCAATATCAAAAACCTGTCTTTATCACTTGTCATATGCTTTGAGCATCCACTGTCAACATACCATCCACATTTTTTGTGTTGAGCTTATAGAGCAAGATTGCATTCTTCAGTGTTGAATTGATCCTGTTTTCTTATCCATATCCTTTGTGGTTCTTGCTTATGACTGTTGATATTCTACTTTGGTTCCCTTGGAGGAACAATGAGTCTGCAATCTCTAGCTAGGGTCCAGGAGGTGACCCAGGGTATGTACAACCATCCAAGGGCGCAATGCTCTGCATAAACTGTGCAATGCCCTCCAAGTAATGCTCAACGTCCTGGGTACCATCATGAAAACGTAGTCCAAAAACCATGTCAAGAGTACATCAAGATGAAACAAGGTCAACAAAGTCAGGTGAGACCAACCATCACAAGATACCTTAGTCATTAGGATCATACAAAGTAAGCCATTACTTAATATAGAAGCCATGTAAGCAATTCACCCAAGTATCTTCTTCAAATTTCACACTAGCTTAAGACCTTATACAATCATGAAGGGGGAGGCATCTGAGGGGCAACTATTAATGGAGAATACTGATCATCATCATCATCGAGATCACTGTCTTCATTGCGGGCCATGAGACATGATCTCCTCTAGTCACCCCTAGGTGAGAGGGGGTAAGAATGCTGATGAGTTGGAGGAGGAGGAGGTATCAGAGGATGTTCTACTTCTAGGAGTGACAAATTTGGGTAGGAGGACATTGAGAGTGCACCGCAGCTAGTGCCACCACCTCCATAGAGACATGAAACTAGGGGAAGAGCCTAAAGACAACCCACTTCAACTTCCACCTTATCCCTAGGAGTTGCATCTTCCACCTCAAGCTCAGCCTCAACACGTCTACCTACTCTGCTTACAGAGGAAAAGCGCTAGCGGTGACCTTTACCTGTAAAAGTGATAGAGGGAATCGTTGATATCTTAGTGCATTATGATTATCCTTGTAGTATCTAGATGCTTCATGATGATCGTCTCATGAGATACATTTATTTTTGTTTTGATGTGATTTTGTATTATCTTGTCGGGACTTATGAATCAAGATACATCTTATATTGCAACTTTATTTTCATATTTATGTAACAATGTGTTTGTCTAATGTTGATGTTTCTTTAGAAGTTTAAAAAATAGAAAAAATGATTATTTTTGTATTTTCTTAAGTTCCCTGATAATTTCCGATATTTCCCCCTATATTGCCAATAAGTTATATCCGGACCCTCGGCGACAAATTCGTGATAATGATAAATGCAACATTGTGTATTAGTGTCTATGGTAGTGAGTGAGATTTGGGTTGTTTGGAGATAGTCAGACTATGAGAGGGGAACTATGGTGCTTAAACTATTAGTTGATGAGCACTGGTGGAGCAAGATTAACTTCTTGCTCAAGTTCGGAAACCAACATTTGAGCTTCTATAAAATGTAGATACTAACAAGCCTTTTTTGGGAGAGGCTTATGATGCAATGGGTACCACGGTTGTGAAAACCATGAAAATTATTTCGCAGGAGTCTCCCATGCTTTTATTTGTTGATGCAAATTTCAGCACTCCCTTGCACACTTTATCTCATGCTTTGAATCCTAGATTTTTATAATGAAGACCTCATTGCTCCAAGCATTGAGAAGAAGAAAGTCCAATATAAGGATAGGGAGGTTGTGGTTGGAGTGAAGAAATCCTTCATGAGAATATTCCAGCTCCTCTATAGATTGAGGTGAAGGAGGAATTTCCATTCGAAAAGGCCCTCCTTGGCTTTGAAGGCAGTCTTCCACACATCGGGCTGTTCGATTGGTACCTGGTGATACCCGGACTTCAAGTCGATCTTGCTGAAATATTTTTCTCCTTTGAGTTGGTCCAGAAGGTCCATCAATCCGTGGGATCGGGTACCTATTTCGGATGGTGATCTTGTTCAGCGCTCGATAGTCAATACAGAGTCTCCAAGTCCCATCCTTCTTCTGCACCAACACGATCGGGCTCGCACATGGCAATGAACTTGGCCGGATGTGACCTTTCTATAGTAGGTCTTGGATCTGCCTCTTGATTTCATCGTTCTCCAGAACAGAGCGCCGATAGATTGGTCCATTGGGCAGTGGCACACCTGGGGTTAGATCGATGGGGTGCTTGACCTGACAGTGCAGAGGCACCCCTGCGGGTGAGGTGAAGATGTCCCGGTACTCTTCCACGACCTTGTCAATTTGTTGTTGTTGTGCGGAGGAGCCCTGTCTGGAGGTCGTGGCCACAGTCTTCTTCTTTCCCTGAGGGCGGATCATCAGGAAAACAAATTTCCCGGTTTTGGAAATGAGCTTACTGCATTGTTTTGCAGTAACCAAAGAGATAGCGACAGGCGGTGGTACCTCTGGTATCCTGTACAACTTATTTCCCAAGGTAACAATAACAACGCGAGGCCGGGACTCATACACAACATGTCACTTCCACAAGTATGTTGGCCTAATAATACATCACAAACATCAAGAGGAGCAATGTCACATAATACCTCATCGGTGAAGGGTTTGATGCTGTAGGGAAGGCGACACTGCTGGCTGACGCGGAGATCCCGTTCGTGGTGAAGCCACCCGATGGTGTACGACTGTGGGTGTGCTGTGGTCGGCAAGCCCAACCGCTTTAGGACCTCCGCTGAAATGAGGTTCTTTTGGTTCCCACTGTCGACAATGAACTATAGCGGGAAACCCTTTACCCACGTCTGGGAGTGGAAGAGATGCTCCTCCTCGTCTAGATGTTTCGGTTCTTCCTTTTGGATCTTCGTGGTGGCAACAATGGCATTGGGCCCCAAATCGATAATCTGCTTCTCTCTGTAATTCCCCTTCTTGGGTTCTGATTCAATGTCAGAGCTTGCATCTGATTCAAAAGCCTTCATCTCGGCCACCAGTGACTGTTTGGCTCGACACTCACTTGTGTTGTGAGTGGAGCTCTTATGGAACTCACTTGTGTTGTTCTTTGCTTGGAGCTTTGACAGGTTGTCTTGAGCCGCCATGCCTTGGCTTTTTCCTTTGTTCTGGGGTTTGGGGGCACCTTTCGCTTGCTTTTGATTCGCAGATCCAAAGTCTCGCTTCTTCTGTTTGAATTTGTGCTCAATCTTGGCAGCATATCGGTATGTCGTACCAAGCGAGGAGATGTCAAGGAACTCCATTTCCTCTTGAATGTATCTGTGCAGACGACTGCGATACTTTAGCACCAAATGTTTTTTCGAATCTTTGATACCCAACTTTGTGCGCAGGGTATGGGATAGATTCGTCAGCGCATGCACATCTTGATCCCTTTGCTGCTGCAGCGTAGTCCATTGTATGTACTTGTCCTCATAGCTCCCCACGGGATAATTTTGTTCCTTGATGGCATCTCGGAAAGAATTCCAAGTGGGTACGACTGAGAACAGAGAGGGTTCCTTGTCCTTTTTTTCACAGTAGGTTTTCCACCAGTCCTTGACATGGGGAACGACTTTGAGAAGTGAAAAAATAATCTTCTCCCGGTCGTAAAAAGTCATGAACCGAGAAATATCCTTCTAATAGATTCAACCATCTATCTACGACGTCTACATCTATTTGGCCATCAAATATGGGAATGTCAAAGTTTACTTGTACCTTAAAAGGGGTTGCGCCTCCAGAGTGGCTGCTGGATGCAGATGTGCCGCCAGTGGGCAATCGTTGAAGGATCTGGGTGAAGTTATCTATCATCGCGTTCCTTTGTTTTTCAAGGACCTCCTCGAGCAACATTTTGATAGGATCTTCTGCTCCCTCGTCTTTCTTTTCGTCCCCCATGGGCGGTCGTTGGGGTTTGCGAGGCTGATCTTGCAAAGGTTCAACCAGATCAAGCCCTAACTCCTTATACCCCGACCTCGTTGGGGACATGCAAAGAAGGATCGAGAAGAGCAGACCGCTCTGATAACACTGATCCGCATTTATGCAGGAACGCAACAGAATACACAAATAACCATGAATACAAAGATGCAACGGAAATAACACTTCATTTCATTAATATCAAAGAACTGAAATTTGTTTACAGACAGAATGGAAATAAACTAGCTAGGGCGTTGGTAGGTTATCTCTGAGAAGAGATGTGGTGGCTACATGCCTTTGAACTCTGTGTTACAATGAGGCTCGAAGGCCTATATATTATTGAGAAACAATGGAAACCCTAAACATCCAAAAAACTAACCCTAGGAGATGAAACGCCAGAATATGGGCCCCGTCGGGGTAAATTGGTACATCAATTTCCCGGGGTCATAACTTTGGCATATTATCTCTGTTTGACTCACATGATACATCGTTAGAAAGATCTATCCGAGGACTACACTGTTGGCAACGAAAATCTAGCTCGAAATGGATTTATATTCGTCGACTGTTTGGTGCCCAAAAAATGTCGTTTAGGGCCTCAAAACAACTCCGAAAGTTCAAGACCCGAAAAACTGCCAAAAATAGTAAATTGTGCTACAATTAAGGAAACTGAAAAACTGAAAGAAACAATGGTGGGGTTCCAAGTGGAGGGTGGCCACCAATATCCACCTGGATCGGTCATGGTCCATTCTCTCTTGAGAAGAGGGGCTAAAGGCCCAGAGGTTGATTACAGTTGCTATAAAAAGAATAAGAAAATGATGCTAAAGAAAAAAAGGAATGATAGCACAGGACTAACAAAAGTCTGTCCAAACTTGAGCTCTACCCTTTCAACTCTCACCTCGGTCCCAAATAGCAATGCTATAGCTTGAAACCTTATAAAAGGGTACTTGCAAATATGATAAATCGAACTAGCCAATAAAGGGGGATTGAAAAAAATCAATGCGGTATATCTCTTCTCGAGGAAAGTATCGACGAGGCTCTGGAGTGTAACTTCTCGGTGACATCGGCGGAAAATATCCGAATATCTCGGAAAATGTCGCAAGATAGGGGTCTAACTCGAAATATCTCGAAATATTTCGACTATATTAGACATGTGTTTAACTTGGAATTTATCGGAATATCAGAGAGATATACAACGCTGGAAAAAATAGCCCCTAAGAATGAGGTAACTCAAGAGCAAGCACACCCTCCACAAAGGTGCTCATAGAAATGGATTAAATGACACCATAATCCATGAAGTAAGTTGTAAAACCATATCACTTTTACATTTACTCTTAAAGGGTTTTGTTATTCCCTGCTACCCTTGGAACCTATCACTCTACTTGGGTTATTTTATTTCTTGTCTAGGTGGCCCACCTAATAGGGTTGGATGAAGGCCCTCCCATACTTAAACTTGGCAACTCACATGAAGTCCTCGATTGGTGTGACGCTTGAAGGGGATACTGAGGTGAATGGTTTACATGTCTTATATCTTAAATTACAACTTACTTTGCATGCTTTAAGGACTAATGTTTGTTATGAACCTTGTCTTATACTTTGTTTTGTCCTGGATGGTCCTGACATGGTTCTTTGAGGGACGTTCTAGGCTTGTACCCAGGACGTTGTGCCTTTATTGCAGGACCTTGGCACGTGTGATGGAGAGTAGTGGGTCATCTAGTGAATCACCACTCGTAGACATCCACTCTCACATCCTTGGAACCTTGGACGATGGACAAATGGGCTTGGTATGAGCATATTCAGTCATGATGGCACATGGATGGGCTGGAAGCCCATAGGTTGGGCAGAGTACCTCAGGGCTTATTTTTCACCAGGATCAGGGACATTGCAACAACAAACAGCCAAAGACATTGCGGAGACGAGATGCAGCTCGCCACGGCCTGGATGTGTTGAATTTTCACTATGCTAGGCTCAAGCATGCGGTTTATTTCATTTTTAGCATTTACTCGAACCATAAACAAATGCAATTACACCATTCACAATTGTTGCAATAACCAAGATCACAAGAAGAAATACCATGCACAAGAACACAAGAAATATCCTGGGAAACCCTTCTTAACAAGGGAAGAAAACCCAACAATCCTTTGCTATATTCTCAAGAGAAAGACATCCCACACCATAGACCTAGCACACAAAAGGGTGCTCTCCAAAACCAAGAAGCTAACACCCAAGAGAGGTGTGCACTTCAGCCCTAGAAGATGTACTTGCTGAAATTCTGAAATTACATTGGAGTTGTTTTTCCTAAATGAGGAAATCACCTTTATTTATACTAGACTGGACACATCAAAAGTGGTGTCTATTGGCACAATAGGGCCGACCTCAATAACTCAAAATATAATCAATAATTACCATATTAATTATCTTCTACATTAATTATCTTTCACTTAATGGTGGGGTCGACTTGTACCCTTTACATCACAATTAGGGTTATAGGTAAATCTAACTCTTAGACAATATAGCAAGGGATCTCACACACCAACTAGTGCTCAACCACTAGTGGTACGTCCACCTGTGCTCAGCTACAGGGACGTCCAACTCAACAGATCTCTATCTCATTGAGTCTCACAGGAGAATCATCTGGACACACACTCACTAGTGCTCATCCACTAGGGTCACGTTCACATGTGCTCAGCCACAGGGACGTCCTACTCAATAGATCTCTATCTCATTGAGTCTCACAGGAGAATCATCTGGAGTACCACATCGTCTCAACTCTCTGCACAAAGGAGAAGAATACACCCATCTCATGGGTACCTTTACCCCTCTCAGGGGCACAGATTGTTTCATCTCAAACGTCACACCCATCTCATGGGCATCCTCCCCACACAAGGGCACACAACTTTCTATCTCAGTCTCAGAGAGGAACGACACACCCATCTCATGGGCACACCCAACTCATGGGCACACCCAACTCATGGGCTCTCTCACAGGCTGACTCACTCAGTTAGTGTCCTGGAGGATGTCTCACGCAGCTGTAATCATCAACACTCCCTCTCAGCTAGGGAGGCATTCTCCACCAGGCCAAGTCTCTCATGGAAGTACTCGAACTTCGTCTTGGCAAGCGGTTTGGTGAAGATATCTGCAATCTGCTCATGTGTAGGAAGGTACTGCATGTGTACTGCTTTTCTCTGCACCATGTCTCTAATATAATGATATTTTATCTCAATGTGTTTCGATCTATCGTGAAACACAAGGTTCTCAAAGAGCTTCACACAAATCTGGTTATCACAATGAATAATGGTAGGATCCATCTCATGATCAAATAAATCTGTCAGGAACTTGCGAAGCCACACTGCTTCGCGGACTGCCAAATTCAATGCTATATACTCTGCTTCTGCAGTACTCAAGGCCACAGAGCTTTGTTTCTTGCTGCGCCAGGAAACCATGGTAGACCCCAAGGTAAAACAACAACCGAATGTGCTCTTTTGGTCCACTGCGCTCCCTGTTGTTGTGGGTGGGAATCCCTCCTACGGACTTAGCATTTAAGGGCTCTAATCATGCATGCAAAAAATGACCATTGCAAAGGCTTCTACTCTTTCCTATTCTCCCAACACAAAACCCCACATTCATGCAATACAAAGGTGTAAATGAGATTCGGTAACTCTACCTTAAGTCCTTCGTTTGATGTCAATCGCTTTGCTTTCACTTGCCCTTTGATTGCAAGCCTCCTTCCAAAGTTGACCTGCATTCACACATGAACAAACAAAAAGCTGTGAACATGCATTTCATATACTAATTGTTGGGTTAGTTGTGACAATATCATAAAATAAACATTCAACTCGAACACATGATATGGCGGGACGAGAAAAGTATTTCTTTTTGTATTAATCTTCACAAGAGTAAACTTACAATATGTGGTCGGCACTGCTCCTCGAAACTGGTCCTGGGCTCCTCTTCAATTGTCCTCCCATTGCTTTGCTCTATACTTCTCTTTGCATAAGGATGGATAAAGGTTGGGACAAGGGGAATGCTCAATTGGGTATAGTCTCTTTACTATGATTTTCCTCCTTTCAAATGGGACCCCTACGCCTTCTTTTATAGGCTAGAAGGAGCTAGGTATTTGGTCGAATGACTGGCCATGCATGGCCGAAAGGTTTAGTTAACTTACCCAAAGCTGTGTGTTCCGTCAACAACTTTCCTTTTTCTGTGCTTTTGTAGGTACACGCGGGCTGTATTGGGGAAGCTAGCGTGTACATGCGTGCAGTAATGGAGCAGGGCGCGTGGGCCTTTATAAAGGGTTTTTTTAAGAAGAGTTGTTTAGTAGTGTTTTGGCAAAGAAGGAATCTGAGATGGCCTGATGCCAGGTAAGCATATCTGGTGCAAATTAGGGTTATAACACTTGCCCAATCTGTATCGGCATGTCCATGCAAATTCAAGTCTACATTGGAGACATATCTCAGGCTATATCCAACTGTGCCTCATAGATATCGAAATACATGCTTCGCTGCTATCGAGTGAGTCTGTCTCAGCTGACTCATGAACTGACTAAGTACATTCATTGCATAGCATATATAAGGTCTGTTGTTAACCAGATACATCAATGATCCAATCAGTTGTCGGTACAAATGTGGATCAATCTCGCCCGAATCAGTAGAAGCATCATTCATTTTCTTCAAATCCATCACCATCGGTGTAGGCATGGATTTGCACTCTGTCATACCAAACTTCTTCAATATATCCACTGTATATTTTCCTTGACTCAGGAAAATCTCATTAGTCTTCTGCCATACTTCTAGTCCCAAGAAGTAGTGCATCATACCCAAATCCTTCATCTCGAATTTAGAAGTCAATGCTTGCTTGCATTCAACAATAAGTCTTTCTGAATCGATGAGGAATAAGTCATCCACATATAGGAACAAGATTAAGCACTCGTTACCAACAATATGATAATATAGGTTTGGATCAACAACACTCTTGTTGAAGCCCAAACTTATCAAGAATCCATCCATTTTCTCATACCAAGCACGAGGTGCTTGCTTTAGTCCATACATGGATTTCTTTAACCTGCACACTTGAGATTTCTTGTCGTGTATCACGAATCCTTCTGGTTGCTTGATATAAACTTCTTCCTCAATCTCACCATTGAGTAAGGTTGTCCTTACATCCATCTGATGTAGTTTCCAACTCATGGATGTAGCCAGTGAAATGATAGTACGGATGGAAGTGTATCAGGCTACTAGACTCTAGAGCAAATGTCTCATCATAGTCAACTCCCTCTACTTGTGAGAGTCCTCTGGCTACAAATCTCTCTTTGTATTTCTCGATACTTCCATCAACTACATATGTTTGTTCTTATAGATCCACTTGGAAGTTACTACATGCTTCTCTTCTGGTCTCAGAACAATATCCCACACATCATTCTTCAGGATGGACTAATTTCTTCTGTCATGGCATCTTGCCATACCTGTTCAGCTGTCGCTTCTACATGACAAGAAGGCTCATAATCAATGATGTGACTCATGGATGAAAAGTAGCTCAAAAGTCTCTTTGGTCTCTTGCTCTCTCAGAATGTGCCTTAAGGAGCTGCATGTCCCTCTGCCCCTTGCAGAGTTTGTCGAGCCTAGACAGGCCTTTCATTGCTTACTGCAATATCTCTGGGAATATCAACTCGAGCAACTGGATCAACTGGATCAATCACTGTCTCCCTCTGAACTGCTGAAGGGGAGAAGGTATTGTCTCTTCCTTCTTCTCAAATAGCTTGACTCCCTCCGAGTCAAGTGACTCCCTATGAAGTCTGAAGGATAGATATATTCCTTTTCCTGTTTGCTAACCTGGAGATATCTCATGTCTTCTCAGGTGCTCTACTGTCTCTACAGTATTTTGATGATCTCTGTACTAGGATAATAACCAAGATGGCCTCCCATACTAGAAAAATAATCAATCAAGAAAGGTTGGACTCCCGTACCAGGGATAATGGTCCAAGTCATGAGGGCTCCCACACTAGGGATAATTCCCTTCACTATAAAAAATGCAATCAACTATAGGTTAATGATTAAATCAAATAAGGAACAAATTACCTTAGTCTACAATCATGCTCAATCTTTCATTTGGTTTAGAGGAAGTAATCCTCATTTCTCATGTCTTGATCCTTTTGAGGTGTGTCTGGATTAATGTCAGCGGTGGAAGCATATTGTCTTCCTTTATTTTTGGTGGGACAAATTCTCGCAAAGTGTCCATACTTGTCACCTCTGAAGCACTGGATCTTTGACATGTCTCTTCTCTGATCATGACCTGAAGCTAATGAAGTCTTCTCATCTTTGAATGTTTGCCTGAAGTTTCTTTTAAATCTTCCTCCTTTCTTTGTATGAAGTGTAAGAGCGTGATTGTCATCAGGAGGGGAGTCTTCCACTCCTCTAGCTCTAAGTCTGATTTCTTCTTGGGTACAGTCTATCCACAAATGATCAAAAGTAGGTAGTTTTTCTCTTCCACTGTTACTTTGAAGAAATGGTTCCCAATGTTTTGAAAGATTATTGAGAGTGGTCAAAACAAGTTCTCTGTTAGATATGATTTCTCCAATGGAACCTAGTTGATCTTTGATTTCTGGCATCTTCATAAATAAGGCAGCAACGGTGTCACCTTTTGTCATCTTGATATTTTGAAGCTGGCCCTTCAATGAAATAGCTCTGAGGGTGTTGTCACTCTCAAACATATTCTTTAATGCTTCATACATTTCATAAGATGTCTTCAGGTTTGCATACAAGGCATGGGATGATCTCTTACTGAGTAGATCATTATCTTCTTTGCCTTGACATCTTCTTCCTTCCTTTCTTCCTTCTCTTCATCGGTAGCTGTCTCTGGTAAAGCCTTTTGTATTGTCCACAATAGATCTTCCTCTTCAAGAGTGATCTGAAGTCTTGACTTCCAAGAGCTGAAGTTGCTTGATCCATCAACCCTATCTTCCACCAAGGTTCTGTTCTTCATATTTTCAGATTCTTCACAAACCCTTGCCAACTGGGCTAGAAAACCTAATGGCTAGGCTAGGCTAGCCAACTTAGGTTTTGTTGGGCTTATGACTGCCAACAATAAGCCTTGAAGTCCAAAAGAACACTGGTAAGCTTGAAAGCTTCTTCAATGAGCTGTAGAATCCCTAAAACCAAAAATCTGCAAAAAATTGTGGAACTTTATAAACCCTAGGGCTAAAAATCCAAAATTCTCGGAATTTCACTTTGAGAGTCTCTGGAGGTGCGCTGAAGGAGGCCGTACTCTCCTATCCAATTTTCATCCCGAACGTCCCAGTGTGAAGTGTTGAAACACCCAAAAAAAGAGGGTCGTACGGACTTTCTGGAAACCTTAGGAGGACCGTACAGTTCTGCCAAAGTGAGAAGATGACTGGTAGATGCTTGTGCAATGGGTTCTTCAAGACCTAAGCTCTGAAACCATGTTGAATTTTCACTATGCTAGGCTCAAGCATGAGGTTTATTTCATTTTTAGCATTTACTTGAACCATAAACAAATGCAACTACACCATTCACAATCACTGCAATAACCAAGATCACAAGAAGAAATACCATGCACAAGAATACAAGAAATATCCTGGGAAACCCTTCTCAAGAAGGGAAGAAAACCCAACAATCCTTTGCTATATTCTCAAGAGAAAGACCTCCCACACCATAGACCTAGCACACAAAAAGGTGCTCTCCAAAACCAAGAAGCTAGCACCCAAGAGAGGTGTCCACTTTAGCCCTAGAAGATGTACTTGCTGAAATTTTGAAATTACATGTGGGTTGTGTTTCCTCAATGGGGAAATCACCTTTTTTTATACTAGACTGGACACATCAAAAGTGGTGTCTATTAGCACAAGAGGGTCGACCTCAATAACTCGTAATATAATTAATAATTACCATATTAATTATCTTTCACTTTATGGTGGGGCCGACCTGTACCCTTTACATCACAATTAGGGTTACAGGTAAATCTAACTCTTAGACAATATAGAAAGGGATCTCACACACCCACTAGTGCTCAGCCACTAGGGGTATGTCCACCTGTGCTCAGCCACAGGTACGTCCAACTCAATAGATCTCTATCTCACCGAGTCTCACGGGAGAATCATCTGGACACACACACTCACTAGTGCTTAGCCACTAGGGTCATGTCCACCTGTGCTCAGCCACATGGACGTCCTACTCAACAGATCTCTATCTCACTGAGTCTCACAGGAGAATCATCTGGAGTACCACATCGTCTCAACTCTCTGCACAGAGGAGAACAATACACCCATCTCATGGGCACCTTCACCCCTCTCAGGGGCACACATCGTTTCATCTCAAATGACACACCCATCTCATGGGCATCCTCCCCACACAGGGGCACACAACGTTCCATCTCAGACACACCCATCTCATGGGCACACCCAACTCATGGGCTCTCTCACAGGCCGACTCACTCAGTCTGTGTCCTGGAGGATGTCTCACGCAGCTGTAATCATTAACAGGACGGAGCACCTGGATCCTGGATGTTGGCCCTATTTTGGTGTTGACGTCATCTTCTAGGGCTTGATGCAGCTAGGGTTTGGTGGATATCTGGGTCACTGATGATAGATGGCATGACTTTCGGTGAGGAGAGACATCACTTGCTCCCACCTTGCTTTGGATAGATGCCATGTGGCCTTTGGAGGTCCCCTCCTTGCCTAAGGAGGCTTCACGTCTCACACTTGTGGCTCATTTATGGTGTTTTTTCATTTATTACATTTGTAAAGGGATAATGAGGGGTCAACCCCACTTGAATTAAGAAAATGTTATGTTATGTGGACAAATATGCTAGGGAAGCCTCATATAAAAAGGTTAACCCTCACTTCGATTTTTTCATCATCTTTCGTCACCATTGTGAGGCACTACTGAGATTTTCTCCCTTTTTGGGGTTACTAGTCTTTCTCTCTCATGCGCTATGCTTGGAAAGGATCTCTTGTGGATGGTTGGTTGATTTTGGATGGATGTTTCTACAATTAAGGTTAAATGCTCTCGGTTTCTTGGATGAAGTAAGTAAATTTATGCAATTCTTTCTTATGTTATTGATGTTTATGGTGAAACTACTACTTTGTTGCAAGAATTCTTGTTTATTGAAACCCTAAGAGAGGAACATAAGTGCTTCTTCCTCTCACAAGGTCTTATTTATCAAAAAATTGTTAATTGCCCTTCCTAGGGTTAGAACCATATAGCCTTAAACTGCTAGCACTTTAGGATTTTAGCCCTAGACAATTGATCTTTGACCTAGTTGAAGCGACACGAAGGGAGAAACAATATCTAGGGCCCAAAAGTGCTTGCACCCTAGACATCCTTCTTCTCAAAGTCTAAAGCCTAAGGCCGAAATGTGCTTGCACCTTAGGGTTTAGACTCTACCTCTTGGTTTCAAGTAGATCAAATTTCAAGCTTGGATGCATTTGAGACTCCATAGCCCTAAAAGGCACTAATCTAGAAGTGACCCTTATGGTGAAAGCAATTGATAAAAACCTTCTTTCAACTCTCTCAAGTATTCTACTAA
>ML804680.1:223772-237284 GCA_009831015.1 Picea engelmannii | reverse complement strand
AAGAACAACAAAATTGGGTAACCAAGATATTGGGTTATGATTTTGAAATCGTCTATAAAAAAGGGAAGAAAAATGTTGTAGCAGATGCACTCTCAAGAAAGGATGAAGATGTTGAGGCCTTTCTCTGTTCTATCTCGATCATCCAACCCAATTGGATAATAGAAGCAAGGGATGAATGGAAGAATGAAAAAAAAGTGTGGACTCTCATTCAAAGGTTGCAGTAGGATTCCAGTACATCAGATACATTTAGATGGAAAAATGATTCACTATGGTACAAAGATTGCTTATATTTATGTAATAACTCCCAACTCAAAAAAAATGTACTATTGGAATTGCACACCTCTCCAGTGGGAGGGCACTTGGGATTTTTGAAAACCTACCATAGGGTCAAGAAGGAATGTTTTTGGGATGGCCTTAAAACTGATGTTCAAAGGTTTGTAGAGGAATGTTTGGTTTTCCAACAAAATAAGGTGGAAACAATTAACACCCGAGGTCTTTTACAACCATTAGCCATCCCAAGTCAACGCTGGGAGGAGGTTTCCATGGATTTCATCACAGGGTTACTGAAGTCTGAAGGAAAGAGTGTCATCATCGTGATTTTTGATAGACTGACCAAGTACGCACACTTTTGTGCACTCTCTCATCCCTTCAAAGCTAGTACAGTTGCCACCACATTCATGGATACAGTTCAAAAGCTACATGGAAGCCCAAAGATTATTGTAAGTGACAAAGATCCCATCTTCACTAGACATTTTTGGATAGAATTGTTTTCTTGTTTGGGTACTCAATTGGCTCATAGCTCATCCTATCATCCTCAATCTAATGGACAAACCGATATAGTGAACAAATGTCTGGAAGGCTACCTTCGTTGCTTTGTCTCTGATAAACAAACACAATGGTTCAAATGGTTACCCTTGGCAGAATGGTGGTACAACACTTCCTTTCATACTACAACAAAAATGAAACCATTTATGGCAGTCTATGGATACCACCCTCCTTCCATCACTTCTTCTCTAAAAGAAAAATCTAAGGTCCAAGCAGTGGAAGATCACATCGAGCATCAACAACAAGTTCTCCAAATATTAAAGGACACCGTGACCATGGCACAAAATCGCATGAAACAACAAGAAGATCAACATCGTAGTGAAAGAAGTTTTGAAGTAGGGGATTGGGTGTTTTTAAGACTATAACCATACAAACAGATGTCCCTCAAGCAATCCAAGAAGGATAATAAATTATCACCAAAGTGATATGGACCTTATACGGTGTTGCAAAAGATTGGTACTATGGCATACAAATTGGATTTTCCTGCATCTTCACGAGTACACCTAGTTTTCCATGTTTCATGCTTAAAGAAGGTTATAGGTGACAAGATCCCAGTTCAAACTATATTTCTAGAACTTGACGAGGAGGGAAAAATCATATTGGATCCGGAAGCCATCACTGACACAAGAATTCGCCAGCTGAGGAATAGATCCATTTTAGAGTATCTCATTAAATGGAGGAAACTACCGGCTGAAGATTCCACTTGGGAAGATGAGTTTTTTATACAGAAGCATCCAGAGTTACTCAAGCGTTGCGGAAAACACTTGTCTCAAGGGGAGGGGCATGTTAAGCCCTAAATAGTGGCTCATTACCCCTCAATTGGGGCATATTACATTAGTAATGTTATTTTATTTATGTTGGCTTTATTCCATTAGTTGTAATTATACCTCTTAGTCTCCTATATATACCAAGGAGACATTTTCATTTGGAATCATCTTGTAATTGTACATTTATGTGGGCATAAGGAGGTTGCCCCTCGAAGAGGATTATTATCTGAATTTCTCTCTTTTTCAAGGCGTTGAGTACTTATTCTGAGGTTTTTCTATGCTATATTGATATTTGGTTCTTAACAGAAGACCTGGTGCAAAGCCTACTTTTGCATCTCAAACTGCTTCTTTAGTCATTGGTGGTATTGCTACATCAACAATTCCATCAATGACATAATCAATAGGTGAGCTCTTACTTGTAATTATTTCAAGTTATGAATATTTAATGGATACTGCAAAACTAAACATTGCAAGTAAAGATAAACCCATTGGAAAATAATATGCATTTGGATCTGTTATCGATGGATCAACAATTTGTTGGTGTATGAACTCAAGAAGGCCTCTAATTCTGTCAAGGTGAGTTTGATCCTTCGTGCTTTGTCCAATTTTATTTATCAAAATTCAGAGCAAAAACGAAAAATAAATATTTTGTGTGGCAAAAAAACCAACAAGAATATCAAAATGTAAGCAACTTTAGGGTAATTCCTACTGGGTTGAATGGAGTTAGGGTTTGTTGAATTTTGACAAATTTCACTCTTAAACCCTAACTGAGACACGCTTCAAGAAAAATGCTTTGTGGGATAATAGTTTCAAAGTATTTTTCTTTTGGCACGATGATGGATATCAATAAATATTATTTTCTAGTGTTTCTTCCAGATGTAAAGCTATCCTTACCAAGTGTAGATATAAGTGGTAGAGACAATTGCATAGCTTATCCCAGTAGCAAACACAAATCCAAGTCATTCTTTTGGTTCTGAAACCAACATCATAAGTGGATTTAGCATTAGCACTACAATACCAACAATACTCTTGTTCGTTGATCCAACACCATCACCATCAATAGAAGTAGGGGCCAACGCATAAGCTACCTTAGTAGATCGAGATTTGCATCACCATTTTAAAAGACCTGAATGAGGAGGACATAACCTAAAGCGATATTGTGAACCAAGCATAAACGATTGGTGATTAAGTATAATGATGTGCAATCATTAAGTGTCAAATAAAGTAGTCATTAAGTGTCAAATAAAGTGGTGTACTGAAAACCATAACAAGTTAATGTTTTAAGGGAGATCTCATATTGTCTGTGTAAGTCATGGGATAACAAACTACATCTACCTTCTATGCTCATGCCTTTAGCACTTAACCAATTCATTTTTGCATTATGGATTGGCATGTCTATATCTAGAGAGGGCTATTAATGTTAAAGTAAACAATAACATTACTTGGCTTGTAAATATTAGCATGCAATGAAATTTGCATGATAGTAAAGATTTTATTAAAAAATATAACTCAAACATTTATATAACCTTGATACCAGATAAGAAGACTAAAAATTTGGTTAACTGTAATAAAGTGTTTTTCAAATAGTGAAGATAAAAGTTAGGACATCCCAAAAAAGGAAAAGAAATATTTTAAAACATAGAATAAGGAAAAAACACCCTACATTATAAGCATGCTTCATAAAGTGGTTTGATATTATTTACATTATAAGCATGCTTCATAAAGTGGTTTGATATTATTGACATAATAAACTAAAAATAAAATGGCATGTTTTTACTAGATACGTAAGTCTTGGAATTTAAGGGTCAAATTATCATGTGGAAGTCGTTATCAATCTTTTTGGTGGAAGTCGTTACCATAAAGATTAATTAGAAAATGCGAGTGTCTAGTTGAATGACGTAATTCCATGTAGTCGCTGGAACTTTGGAAATAGTGGGCGATAAGAGAGAGTACTTTTGATAAGCCCGACATTGAAAACGACAACTCATGGCCTTATGGTTACCTATCACTATGTAATTGAAGAACCCATGTGCCTCCTTTATACCCATGTGATGATGATTATTAATTATTTAAATTTGTGTCTCCTTTATACCCATGTGATGATGGTTATTAACTAGCATACCTTGGGAAATGAAATACCGAAGTGAATTGAGGAGGTGGGTGGTTATGTCGTTAAAGAGGGTGGGGTTTGGGATCTGGGTTGAGTTATAGGGTGTTGGTGGAAAAATATACATGGTTTTTCATGTGTTTTAGGCCCCACATGGCCAAGAACACACTGAAGCTCCCTATATATCTATGAGCATCTAGACACTCCTCATCAGGAAGGGAGCTTTTGCATGCTTGCAGTTACGAAATTTTGATCTAGGAATGAAAAATGTTCAATTTTTAGGGAAAGAAATCACATCAATAAAAATCTTTAAAACAGAACACAAAACATAAAAACAAAATAAAATCAACATATGACCCTTGGCAAGAGAAAGAGAATGAATTTCAAGTTCTAAAGAGAATGAATTTCCATTTCATAAACAAACTATTATGCATGCATTCTAGAGCCACACATATAAAATTCAAGTTGGCGGTCAAACTTCAAATTCATTCAACAGAACAGTGGACAAAGATGAAAAGTCACTTAAGTAAAATTGAAAACTGATTTCTTAAAAGCACAACTAAAGAAAATACAAAATTAAAAGAAAAGTTGTCCTTCAAAATAACTGATGAGAGAACCCAACATTATATGCTAGAAGAAAAAATACTCTCCCTATTCATTTGAAAAGAAAACATTGAAGGCAGTTAAAATAATCTACTTACAAGTTTCTCTTATATTGCAAACCTAGTCCTTATGTTAGGCCATTCATCAAGGTCCAATTCTCCTCAAAGGCGGCGATTTGGCCCAATCAAAATTGTAATTTCTCTATTTGAATATCCTTAAACTAAAAAGAAAAAGCAAAACTAGTGATCACAAAAAAAAAATCTCGGTAAAAAAACATAAAAAATGCATAGCCCAGCGTAAACCCATCCATCTATCCTCCACCTCGATGTTGCCAAGAAGGAGGATGCATGTCTTATGCTCCAATATTTGTTAGGTCGACCATCTGTGGGAACTTGTGAAGAGAAGGTATGCATGAGTTTAAAAACCTCAAGTCGATGTATCACCCCTAATACACCAAGACTGTAGAAGGAAACACACTTCTCTCAGTGCACAATTAATAATTGAATAAACAACTACTCATCGTTATCGCACCTAAACCTTATTTTCTTCAACACATAGAGTCTTGGTGTTCCTTCAGCAATTAAGAAAATAATTTGTATTGTTCCATATACCGAATTAACTATGGCCCTAAAATGTGTGAAAATCCTAGGTTTTATATTTGTTGTAAATTGAAATATATAGAAAAATTCTAGGTTTAATGTATGTCTTAACAATATTTTCCCTAACTTGAACAACAACATAAAAAATTAGCGATATTGTTGCAAGTCTGATGCTAATTAATTAATCATCTAAGACCACCTATGAATACATATGTTGAAAGCATGCTTTTAGAATTATTATCTCTAATACAGAGTTTAAAAAGAGTTTAGATACTTACAACAGTGATAACCTATCACACCGAATACAAGATTTTCTCAATAACTTTGTAGCTCTTCAATTTCAATACCACCTATAACATCGGATACAATATTTTCTCAAAAACTTTGAAGCTCTTCAATTTCAATACCAAACATAAAAAGAAAGGTAAAAGTTCTCAAAAGTTTCCAAAACTTTACACATTCTGACCAAAATCCCACCTTGTGACTCTTGCTTAATTAATTCGCCCATAAAACAACCACATATGTTGCTTGGTGGGGGATTATGGTTGCGACTGTAATTAGTAAATGTTTTTTGCAAGACCTGCTTTGATTTTATTCATATGATAGGCATATCTTCTTCATTCAATCAGTGGGACAACTGTCGTCGTACACCCCCACTGCCCACCCATAGTTTCGGACAGCCAGAGGCATCTAACTTCATTGACGACCTCAAATGTTCAACACCTTCCAACTATTCTATTTCATCGCACCAACGACCATCTAGTAGTCATAGCTTTGATAGCTACGCACTACCTATCAGGAAAGATGTTGGGCTCTATGAATTATTTTTTATCAAAGCAGACTAAGTTGTAGTATAAGCTAACGAGCATCAAACTCTACCCATCCAAGTTTCATTATCCAGAAAGCCATCTCCATGAGAACTGAGAAACCCATGTTGGTGGAAGCGGTTTGAAGTTGGTGGAAGAGAATACATGTGTTAAGTTCTTATACGGTTTGGATAGACAACGAAGGCCCGAGCAAAACCTCCCCTTAAATAACACCTTTGGTGTAATTATTTAAATTCAAACTGCCAACTTTCATACAACCAACTTCCTTAAATTGTATTCTTATAGGTGTAGTTTAAATATTCTACTTTTTTTACTTTTGTCAGCGACTATCATTGAAATCCGGTAAGTCAATTACTGGAAAAATCATAGTTTTACATTGTTTAAATGACATTTTTTAGTGCATAAATAGATTCAACACCCACAAAAACATCCAGGACACCCAAAACATGTGGTCTCAACCATTTAAATTTGCAATTCCATCCATCCTTCTAAATTTCTTGTTTGATTTTCAACAAAACACATCGAAAAAAGATAGTCGAAAAAAGGTAAAAACATAGAACGTTTAGACTACATATATCCTTATATGACTTTCTATACTTGTTAACGCCTATGCACTTGCACTTGTTAAATTTCTTACTTGTTAAAGTCTATGCACTTGTTACCTAACGCAAGGAATTTTAAAATATGATTAAATTTTAATGCTTAATGTTCATTGTCATTTTCACTTTTTTATTAGATGAAAATTTTAATGCTTAATTTTTTTATTTAAAGAAAAATTTATAATAAATGTTTTTTTAGTTAATTCATCCATGTAGATTAGAGCATTTTATTTAATGAAGATTTGAATTAAGCATTTGTTGGTATGGAATTACTTAAATATACAATATCATTAACAATAATGAATGGAGAAAACATTTTCAGCTATTAATATTTTCGCTTACTAAAATCAATACCTTATTTATAATGGAGAAGAATATCATTGACAATAATGAATGGCGAAAACGTTTTCAGCTATTAATATTTTCACTTACTAAAATCAATACCTTATTTATAATGGAGAAGACTATTCGTATGAAAAACATCTCTTTTTGATTGGTAATTTGATGGAATATGATGATGAAAAATCACAATAATGACAAATTGCAATTTATTCTAACAATCCATAAAAAATTATGTAGAATTTGTACACAAAATCCACCACAAAATAAGTTATGTTTGCTATATGAATAACCTATTCCATTTATAATTAGTATCGGAGTAGATCCATCTTAAACATGGATCTATCAAGCATCGAGATGGATCAAATTTCTTAAGGTGTGAATATTTTTATCATTTAATTCCATGTCATGTATTAATTCCTTCATATTAAATGATTAAAAAAAACATTACACCTTAAGAAATTTAATCGTGCTTGATAGATGTGGATTTAAGATGGATCTACACTAATTTATTTGTGTAGATGTAGTCATGTAAATATGTACATACGTAGTTATTTAGTTTTTGTTTTTATTTTTGTGTTGTCAAGTAATGTAATGTAACGTTATGTGACAACATCTCCCCCATTATTACTAGGTTATAGAGCATTTTGCTACTCTTGGTGCAATGATTGTATTAGTAAGTAGGTACCTACAAGATTATGAATTCATGTACCACCCATTTATAATAAATGAGAAATTTTGAAATACATCACTTAAATATATCATGGTAATCACTTATCCATTTGGTAGCTTAATTGCCCACCAAAGGAAATTTGTTTGTTGTTGTTTTTTTATTCTATTGCAGATTGTTGAGGTTTATTGGGAGGAAGACATCCTAGGGACACCCCCTTGAGGTTGGGATGCACCAACCCAAACGAAGACGGGACTTGTCAGTGACACTTAGGGCATTTTCTCCTAGAATTAGCCTCTTTTACTCGTTGATTTTTACTTTATTTCAGATACGATTTAGGGGTCAAAAAGTGTGCTAACAAATTCATGTCGTTTTCAGGGACACGCCAATCCTTGAATTGCAACAACATTGGTGAGTTTTTGTTTTTATTTTATTTAGACTCACCTGGTAATTCCATAGGAAATAGGGTCGATTCCATCGAGGAACGAACAAAGATCATCTGAATTCGATCCAACACATCTATTTCAGAACACATGGGTGGATCACCACTTAACAAAATCAATTTAAGAAAGATCACGATTAATCATGGAGGATGAATACATATGGTGGATGTTGGATCTTCGAGATTTTTTTCTCATAAAAAGGTGGGAATATGAAATTATTCCTGAGTTTCATGTCAGATTTACCAGGGTGTATCATAAAATTCCCACCAAATATCGACCACGAAACATTGTGGTGAATTATTCTCTTTCTTTTGATTATGAATTTCGTAATATTTTTTTAAATCAGGGACCAAAAAATTTAGGGAAAGCTTTCTTGGTCACTGAAAGAGTTGAGGAATACCTTATGCTTGCCCAAGGATTGCAATATTTTTTTGTTATTATAGAAGAAAACATTGATGGAAACGATGCATGTTTTATAATTGCAATTGCTTGAGGATTTCAAGAAAGACTAGATGCTATAGAAGATAAACTTGCATGTTATCAAGTTCCTAGAGGTGAGCAGGTTGATGATGACTCATGCTTGGATGATCAGGAACTGGTAGCATCAAAACCTGAGTCATATGTAGAATTCCATGAAGATGAGAATGAAGATTCAAGTTTTCAAGTGTGTTCATTGGTTTCTTCCATTAATGATGATGAAGTATGGCGGGAAGAAACAAAAGTCAATTATCAACAAGAGACTTCATCCTTTCCTATACCAATAGTCATTCAAGAACGATTTTATCAACTACCATTGCAATATGGGGAGAAACTTTTGATGCAACCAGAAGATGATATTCCTTACAATTTTCCTACATTGATCCCACATTTAGATTTTGTTCTTCAAGAGGATCCTTCAACTAATCTTGGATATCAAGATTCGTCATGATTCAATTGAGTTGAGAACGATGGAGGTATTTCAGCAAGTAGATTCTAAGAGTTTTATCTCTCATGCTTTCATGTTTATTATTGTTGAGGTACCAAGTTCCAAATTCCAACCAACAACCTTCAACTATTCCTTCACTAGCAAGTGCATCAAGGCATATTTCCCACTTATGAGATTTCATGGTTGGTCGCACTAGAAGGTTGACTATGTTAATCTTTCCCATCTAATGGATCACCTAGTTGCATGGTTACATTAGTCCTTTGAGTATGTTGATTGATCATGGCAGTTGTAAGGTGAAATTTTGGGTTTTGGGGGTAGTATTCTTTGTTCAAATTTACTGACTAGGGGTAATTTTCTTTCCTTTCCGCAATGTCATTTTCAGATTTCAGTATTGCTAATTTTTATATTTTAGGACAACAATTTAACCATTTTTTTTTGCAGATTTTTCCTTTCACAACCATCCATTTTCAATCCTAGAGTAAGATTCATTGATTTTTTCCTTGTTATATCAGCATGTGGTCGTGTCTTGTGAAGTAGTGTTGTGTCTTGTATTTCAGTGAGCAAATGATGCATTCATTCAAGGTGCAAGAATCCTCCTTAAAAAAAAAACTTCTATTTGGTAGGTCATAAAAGACAAACCATACAATGGAATGTGAAATTATATATTGTAAAGTATTGGTATTTTTTTATTCAGCAAGGAGGCTATGAATCTCCATAATTTTGTAATTAAAATATGAGTAGCAATCAAAATAAAGAACCATAAATATTCCATTGTTGATACAACAACATATGAGCATGCTTACAATTGTATCAGCTTTTCTATAAGTGGCCTTTTTTTTCATTTTAGAAAAAATCATCTTAAATTTCATGAATGAATATAAGAGAGTACATCATATAAATTACAGCATCATGCCAAAGCTTGGATATGAAAACTACCCCTCCCTACACAGGCGAGGAACAACAACATATCCACTTTGGTTCCAACTTCCAATGCCAACATTATGCATATCTCTTTAGAAGATACTTATTCTAGCTCTACTATGATTGCTATATTTTAATTGAAAACTTCGGTTTCTCCATAATGAAGTGTAGGATTGCCATTAAATGTAACTATACATTACTTCTTCCACCAACTAGGAGATTTTTTTCTAACTGTATGGTGCCCTATATGCTTCTACATGCTTGTTTGATCATACACATGTCTTCAAAATGACCTATTTTCAGTGAAGGGGGTTGACAAAGAGAATGGAGTATGCATCAATGACCCAATCCAAACATCTTCTACCCACTTTTCAATCCCATAAAAATTTTTCCACTATTTCTATTTTTGAAAAAAGAGACAATAGACATTAGTAAACTTGGTAATATGTATGATGGAGCCTATCTTTAACTGTTAGGTTGTTGTTGAGGACCCGCCACCCAAGCATCCTAGACTTAAAAGACAAGTAGGATTTCCATATTTCCTGAAATCTTTGACACCAATTGGCTTCATTGTCTTGGACAACTCATCGGTTGTTGCCTCAATCTACAAGTGAAAAGTTTGGTAAGATCTTAGCATAGAGTTATTTCTTTTGATATTCAAAGAAATTCAAGCAATATGACCAGACCAATTCTGATCTTTCCAAATGGGACATTGTGCAACTTATGACAATTTAGAGGCATTTGTGAGGTCGGATAATAGTTGTAAAGAACGAACAAGCAGTCCCTAACTTATAGCCTACCTAAAGCTGAGTTACTTAACAATTGTTTGAGTACTAATGGCTATCAAATCAAGTTGATTTCCCTTTGATTGTGATTTTGTCTTGAAATTACTGTGGAAATCAGGTGAACAAGAACCACAATATAAATTAATAACAATGGTTGGATACTTGAGGATGCATTTGCCTCGATATTCCATCTTCCTAGCCTTAGCCCAATTTGAGTGATGAGAAATTCTAATTTGGCTGATGATTTAGTCGATGGAAGAATAATCTTAATCTTTCCTTGCCCCTGTGATTTGTAATTCTTGTGAAGCTAATGGCTTGTGAAAGTATTGTTATTGGATGGGCAACCAATGCCTTGAGTAATTTTTTGAGCTGCCTTTGGAACTTAGTTTTTAAAAAGATGTAAATGACCATTTTGTTTTCCTTGGGTTGTCACCCAAATGAAAAAATAAATTGAAATACGGAAAACAAAATATGGGAATTTAACGAGGCAGTATAACTTGTACCATCACATATAAAGAAATAAGTTATACCAATGAACCAAAGAGAGAAAAAACTATAGAATAAAAAAGGAGAAACTGATTGATTGGATTACGCATAGGAGAAGATCACAAGTCACTAATTGAGTGTTCTATCCAAAATATAAAAGACTGGTGCAACCCCAACACTTGGTAAGTGATTTTGTATATATTCCTCATCTAGATCTATGTGTTTCAGTGATTTCTAAGTGCCTCTGTATATATTTCTCATAAGGGTCTATGTGTTTCAATGATTAAGCACCTCTTTTTATGTATTTTGCATTCACGTCAATGTGTTTCAATGATTGGTAAGGACTCATTTATGTATTTGTCTTCCAGGTTTTTTTTATCTAGTTTCATGTGTTTCAATGCTTTTTTTCGGTTTGAAATGAATGATTGACTCCATACCCTAAATCAATTTATATTCAATAATTTGTGCTTTACATTTCTCAAACATTTTTTTTTTTGGAATTCCTTTCAAAGGGTATGAGATGACCAAGTGAAGGGCCATCAAACTGACTTATAGAGGCTCCTTGTAAATTTATTACATGGATTTTGACATCCTAACAAAATTGCATAAGTAAACACTGAGAGGTATTTCACACCACTTCTTAAGGGTCTAAGTGATCATACATCCTTTCTCAAAAAAATATCTTTTGTTAGTAAGTATTTACAGCGAAAAAAAACTATTTTTCTTAGAAAACAAAAATTGTTGGTTGTTATGCTTCCATAAACATATCATCTATGGTCTATATAAAGTAAACAAAGAAAAGATACAAGTAAACTTATAACATGTGATCTCAATTTATTGTTGTAAATTGAAATGTAATTATTTTTAAAACTTTTCATCATTTTTAAAACTTTATATCAATTAATATGCTTAATTATCCGAACTATTTACACTTGAATAAGTCTCAAATCTAGGTTTATTCCTTCGATTGTAACACATGGCACTCTTACAAGAAAAAAATGTCTCTCGTGTATAAATGAAAAGTGGCATCTTACATCAAACTTTTGTGTAAACTCGTCCTAGCAAAGCAACATCGTGGCGGTTGCTCAAAACCTTTGACTCTGACTCCAACTCCCAACGTCTGTTCTCATTGCTGATATTGCATCGGTGGCTCTCTTATCCCCTCCATTTCCATCTTTTCTCTGTCTCCTCACAGTCCTCTTCGTTACGTTACTGCTCATTTCCACCCTATCATTATCTCCATATATATTCATTCTTTCTTCCAATATTTTAATTTTAGCTTATCATTTTCTAATCTTTATAATTTTTGTAATTAATATATATATATATATATATATGAAAATCATATTTTTACTTCAAATATATTTAATATATAAATAAACATCATATACATTTTAGGTTTGTGTTCAAATATGGGATGTGAAGGACCTTGTTGCATAACCTTGATGGCGTAAGGGGTTGGTTCGTTCATTCCATTTAATCACAACTATTTTTTTTTGCACTTCTCAATCGATGGAGTGGAAAATGATGATGTATATAATAGACTCTTTCCCTCCATCTTCCTAGATCCTTGTTATGTAAGGATCTCACATTTTTCCATTGCATTGTGTTTGTATCTAGATAAGCATCAAGAAAAAATAGTTATATAGGCATTAGTCTTATATGGATTTAGATTAAAGTAACATTCTCATTTTTATCTCTTGACTTGTAATGAATATATGTGAATTAGGTTCATCTGCCGGATAGTATGGGTGAAGGCCAAGTAATGTAAATGATTTACATATTAATAAAAATGCATCGTTGGTTGTGAGACATGAGGGATTAAATCGATGGGGGGATATGAATCCATGAGAGAGGAACGAGAGGAGAATAAGGGGGTCCAAAGGGGCTAAATATTGGAAATAATAACATTTTATTATAAGTCAATGTCATTTACCTTAGCTTATGTAACGAGGCATATCAACCTTGAAGTGTGTGTAAAGTAGTTTGTGAGGACTTCCTTGAGTGCCAAGTGGCTAGTTGGAGCCATGCATATTTATTCCCTAGTTTTGGGAGATGTCTATCATTCCTACCATCATTCTGTCATTTATTCAGATCATCATAGTAGCATGGTATGAGTTCCAAGGGGAGAAAGAGAATATGTAACTAAAGGCTAAGATTCATTGTATATTTCTAGTGTGAAATTGCCACAGAGAATCCCTATAGAACACAATATTGAGATTTTCTTGGCATGTACTGGAACCCAGGAAATAAGTGTGAAATCCTAAGGGACTACATTGCAAAGAAGGGGGTCCGCTTCTCTAGGTTGTGTAGACTGAAGGGGAAAAGAGTGTTGGTGATTGGGATGGTTGCATGAGTGAATAGGATAAGAAATTAATGGGAATGGAGTTGAGAGAGTGTTCGTTGGTCCTTGTGGACTGCTAGCCCCAACACAAAAGTGGAATGTTGTAGAAAGAACTAGTGCAACAGTGCCTACGAATGGGAGGAACATCCCACGTCGACAACTAGTTGATGTAAAATTATTATATAAGATAAGTGCCAAGGTTATTGTTTTTATGATATGTTATTGTTGTGTATTTAATGTTAAAAATGATATGAATGTTAATGAATTATAAG
>ML804680.1:206104-219131 GCA_009831015.1 Picea engelmannii | reverse complement strand
AAAAAAATGATATATTCTTTAGTGAGTATCCAAATTAAGTGATACGAGTTGCATTGAATAGTGGAAAGTCTGTAGTATTTATGTTGCAAGTTTCAGAATCAAATATATGATATTGTGCTTTTGGCATGCTTTACAAGTACACTCTCCTGAAAGGGACAAAAATCAGCAAGGTATGGGGAAGTTACCATAAATTCCACTTGGCACATCCAATTTTGATCAGACTTGTGGAATTGAAGAGAAGACATATCAGAGAACTACAGAACAATTTTTTCAGACCAAAAGGGCCTAAATTTTGGAGATACAACAAAATAAATATTTTCTAGCAGAACCACCTCGAAATCAAGGTTTAAAAGTGATACTTGGCCAACATGCCACCAAAAAAGGGAACTTCTACACCAAATAATCCTTCAGACAGTCCTACTTCAACACTTGATGAAGGTGAAGAAATGTGCAAGGACATAAATGATTTACAAAAGAAGACAATAACAAAAGATGAACTACAAGGGGTGATGGATTCAACTGAAGCTAAGTTGGAGTAAATAATGGATACTAAGATGGATGGTTTAAAAAGGGAGATCATGGAAGGATTGAAAAAAATTCTAATAGAGAGACCACCTGAAAGTGAAAATGTATCCCATGAAATTCATGATGAGGACACAAGGAAGATGAATCAAGACTGGAGAAACTCCAACTTTGGGTTGAAGACCAACCACTTTTCTAAGACAGATATGAGGAATTTTGATGGCAAGGATACAATCACATGGTTACTTCAAATGGAACATTTATTTGATCTACATGATGTGCCACACACACAAAAGTTACGAATTATGTATTTATATTTAGAACCCAATTAGTTTGTGTGGTATCAATGGCTTTGTTCTAACAAATCACTTGTAACTTGGACAATTTTCACGGAAGAAATGATAGCACACTATGAGGATACAAGAAGCAATAGCTTCTTTAGCCAATTGATAAATCTCAAGCAAAAGGGTTCAGTTGCAGAGCACATTGAGAAATTCCAAAGATTGAATATAAAGGTAACAGATATTCCAGATGAGCACTTGATTGATGTATTCATAGGAATTTTAAGGGATAACATTCAACATGAGGTTCTCCTTTGGGAACCCAAATAATTGGATAATGCGTTCAGGGTGGTGAGAAATGTTGAAATTAAAAATTTGGCTATGGCTACTAGAAGGACCACTCCTAACATCTATCGAGAGAATAGTTTTCCTTCTTCTAAAACACCTCAACCTACAAGGTTGACACCTCAACAATCAGAGGAAAGAAAAGAAAAAGGTTTTTTATTTAATTGTGATAGCAAGTATAGTAAGGGACATAAGTGTGGTGAGAAGAAATTATTCTACATAGATTGTGAAGAGGAAGAAGAACAAGAACAAGAACAAGAATCATCTCGAGATTAAAACGTAGAAGATATTTCTTCTGAAGAGTTTACTCCCACGATATCATGTAATGTATTGGCTGGAATTAGCACTCCTCAACCCCTCAATATCGAAGGATATATCAAAAAGAAAATGGTAATAGTTGTAATTGATTCTAGTAGTACTCATAATTTCATTCACTATAAATTAGCCAAAGCTCTTAATTTCTTTATATATCCAATGCCAAAGTTTCAAGTAATGATTTCAAATGGAGGAACTATGAATTGCTCAGGAAAATTCCATAAGATCAATCTTACTACGGGGGAATATGTAATGAATAGTCCAATGATTTCTATACCCAAGGGTGGTGTTTATGTTGTATTAGGAGTCCAATGGTTACAATCATTAATTTTCAAGAACTTTTCATGAAATTTTCATTGGAAGGAAAGGAAATTGTGTTAAGGGGTATCAGAGGGAAACCCAGTAAGGTGATAAGTTCTAATGGCATGACAAAAGTATTGAAAAAGGGACATCAATGTGTAATTGTATAACTATTATCACTATATGTTCAAACATCTAAGCCATCTATTCCCATAGATCTCCAAGGGATCATTGATAAGCATTCCAAAGTATTTGAAGATATTCCCAGAGGTGTTCCACCCACTCGAAATCATGATCATTCTATTCACTTAATTCCTGGGAGTGTTCCTCCTAACATCAGGCCATACATATACCCTTATTCCCAGAAGAGTGAAATTAAGTGTATGGTTAAAAAAATGTTAGAAGATGGCATTATTATACCTAGCCAAAGTTCTTACTCTGCACTGGTGGTAATGGTACTCAAGAAAGAGGGCTCATGGCGTATGTGTCCAGATTATAGAGAGATCAACAAGATCACTATTAAATATAAGTTCCCCATTCTTGTCATTGATGAATTGTTACATGAACTACATGGATCAATCTACTTCACAAAGATGGATATTCGTTTAGGGTATCATCAGATTAGAATGAAGGAAGCATATATCCCAAAAGAAACATTATGAACTCATGAAGGCCATTATGAATTTTTGGTCATGCAATTTGGCCTTACGAATGCAGCTTCCACATTCCAAGGGTTGATGAATTCCATTTTCAATCCCTTCCTTCGAAAATTTGTGTTAGTATTTTTTGATGATATACTAATCTATAGCAAGTCTTGGGAGGATCATGTTCATGTTGACAAGGTGATACAACTACTAAAGGAGAAAAAACTATATGCCAAACCATCCAAATGTTTCTTTGGGGTGAAGGAGGTAGAGTATTTGGGTCATATTATATCTCTTTAACGTGTCAAGTTAGACCCTAACAAGATTAAGGCCATGATGGACTGGTTGATTCCCAAAACATTGAAGAATCTTAGAGGATTTTTGGGTTTGACAGGTTACTACCGCAAGTTTGTTTGGAACTATGGAAGAATAGAAACACCTTTAACGACATTAACTAAGAAGGATGAATTTTCATGGACTCCAAAGGAAACTCAAGCTTTTGAAAAAAATAAAGAGGCGATGTGCAAAGCTCCTGTCTTGACCACACCAGACTTCACAAAAACCTTTATTGTGGAATGTGATGCCTCGGGAAATGGCATTGGTGTTTTTCTAATGAAAAAAGGAAGGCTCTTGCTTTTGAAAGTAAGCCACTCAAGGGAAAGGACTTACAAAAATCCATTTATGATAAGGAAATGATGGAAATACTACATGCATCGAAGCAATGTCGCCCTTACCTAATAGGTAGGCACTTCAAGGTCAAAAAAGATCATGATAGTCTTAAATACTTCTTGGAACAAAGCCTATCTTAAGAAGAACAACAAAAATGGGTGACCAACATGTTGGGTTGTGATTTTGAAATCATCTACAAAAAAGGGAAGCACAATGTTGTGGCAGATGCACTCTCAAGAAAGGATGAAGATGTTGAGGCCTTTCTCTATGCTATCTCGATCATCCAACCTGATTGGATAATAGAAGTGAGGGATGAATGGAAGAATGAAGAAAAAGTGTGGACTCTCATTCAAAGGTTGCAACATGATTCCAGTGCATCAGATACATTTACATGGAAAAATGATTCACTATAGTACAAATATCGCTTATATTTATGTAAGAACTCCCAACTTAAACAAAAGGTACTCTTGGAATTGCACACCACTGTCATAGGAGGGCACTCAGAATTTTTGAAAACCTACCATAGGGTCAAGAAGGAATTTTTTTGGGATGGCCTTAAAACTGATGTTCAAAGGTTTGTGGCAGAATGTTTGTTTTTCCAACAAAATAAGGTGGAAACAATTAAGACCCCATGTATTTTACAACCATTAACCATCCCAAGTCAGCATTGGGAGGAGGTTTCCATGGATTTCATCACAGGGTTACTGAAGTCTGAAGGAAAGAGTGTCATCATGGTGATTGTTGATATATTGACCAAGTACACACACGTTTGTGCACTCTCTCATCCTTTCAAAGCCAGTACAGTTGCCACCGCATTCATGGAGACAATTCAAAAGCTACATGGAAGCCTAAATATTATTCTAAGTGACAGAGATCCCATCTTCACTAGACATTTTTGGACATAATGATTTTCTTGTTTGGGTACTCAATTGGATCATAACTCATCTTATCATCCTTAATTTGATGGAAAAACCAAGATAGTGAACAAATGTCTGGAAGGCTACCTTTGTTTCTTTGTCTATGATAAAAAAAACACAATGGTTCAAGTGGTTACCCTTGGCAGAATGGTGGTATAACACTTCCTTTCATACTACAACAAAAATGACACCATTTATGGCACTCTATGGATATCACCCACCTTCCATCACTTATTCTCTAAAATAAAAATCTAAGGTTCAAGCAGTAGAAGATCACATTGAGCATCATCAACAAGTTCTCCAACTCTTAAAGGACAACCTGACCATGGCACAAAATCACATGAAACAACAAGTAGATCGACATCATAGTGAAAGAAGTTTTGAAGTAGGGGATTGGGTATTTTTAAAACTACAACCATATAAACATATGTCCCTCAAGAAATATAAGAAGGATAATAAATTATCAGCAAAGTACTATGGCCCTTATAAGGTGTTGCAAAATATTGGTACTATGGCATACAAATTGGAGTTGCCTACATCTTTGCAAGTACACCCAGTTTTCCATGTTTCATGCTTAAAGAACGTTATAGTTGACAAGATCCTAGTTCAAACTATATTGATAGAACTTGACAATGAAAGGAAATTCATATTGGATCCTGAAGCTATCACTGACACAAGAATTCACGAGTTGAGGAATAGATCCATTTCAGAGTATCTCATTAAGTGGAGGAAACTACCTATTGAAGATTCCACTTGGGAAGATGAGTCTTTTATACAGAAGGGTTAAATCATGAAGATGGGTAACACTTTTGTGAGAATCGGGTCTCTAAAATTCCTAGCAGCATTTTTTCGGCCAAAAAAATGTTGCTAGGAATTTTTTCGACCGAAACATTTTTTGGCCAAAAATTTGCACATCAAATTGAACGGCGCCCTCAAAATTTGTGTACAATATTTTCCAGATGAATTTTTTTTCCTGCGGTAAGAATATTTCAGCCGAAAGACTTTTCGGCTAAAACATTTATTTTTAATAGATTCCGTTAAAAACTAGGTTTCAGCTAAAAGAATATTTCGGTCGAAAACCTGAAAATGGGACTGTTTGAAGGAAACTACAAATTCTCTCCAGCTTACTTGATCTTTGGAGGTAGCGGACTCCTACAAATAATCATAATTTAGTTTCGGAATTGATACTAGATAGACTAGATCATGAGGCTCACCTCTTCAACCTTCCTCTCTATCCTAGTCAATGGCGTTCCCTCCCAGCTCTTCTCTCCCACTAGAGGAATCTGTCAAGGAGACCCCCTCTCCCCTTTCCTCATTTTTTTAATGGCAGAAGGATTGGGTCGATACCTTAAAGCCTCTATTTTTGAAGGATCCCTTAAAGGCCTTCCGTTGCACAATATTCAACCAGCCCCCTCGCACAGCCAGTTTGTCGATGACACCCTCCTTCTGAACACTCTGACAGCTCGAGAAGCCATTAAACTCAATTATATTCTCACTGACTTTGTTGATGCTTTGGGAATGGCCCTAAACCTTGAAAAATCTAAGCTCTACTTTTTCAATACCTCAGTGGCCATCCAAAACCATATCTCCTACCTACTGGGCATCCCCAAGAGCTCCCTTTCATCCAATTATCTAGGCATCCCGCTCACAAGAGCCCCTGCGCACAACATCTCCTGGCATAGTCTGCTACTCTCCATCTCTAATAGAATCAACATCTAGACTTTCAGGCCTCTCAATATAGCAGCCAGGTTGGTGCTCCTAAAGTCTGTTCTTCAAGCCTTTCCAACCTACCTTTTCACTGCCTTAGCAACAACTCAGTTTGTGATCCGAGCCATTAGGAACATTTAGCGCAACTTCTTATGGCATGGGCACCACCCTAATAAGAAGTGGGCTCTAGTTGGCTGGGACGAGATATGAAAACCTAAAGCTTCGGGTGGACTAGGGCTCAAGGACCAAAGACACTAAATCAAGTAATGGGGGCAAAAATGTTGTGGCGATGGATCAAGCACCCCATAGAACCCTGGGCACAAATATGGAAAAAGAAATATGCACCTCCCACACTAGAAGAGCAACTAATCTGATTCAACGATCAGATCCAGGGATCCAATATATGGAACATGGCCTGGCTCAATAGACAACTAATCCAGAAGCATGCTTTCTGGGAGATTGAAGATGGGGAACATGCACTTTTCTGTCAAGACTCTTCTCAAGAACAACCACCTTTGGCCACTCTTGAAGAACTCACCCTCCTACGTCAATCACTGCAACCTGAAAAATTTAGATGGGTAAAGGATCTTTGGAGAATGTTTGACAGGCACCGTCCATGGCGCACTTGGAAAACTGAACCACATGAAATTCACCTCCCAAGAGAGATGGATCTACAGGCCTGGCGAACTTGCACGAAACAACAAAAAATCTCCATCCGGGAAGGCTCGGACATTCTCATATGGGGTCACTCCAAAGCCGTCAATTTTCTAGTCAAAGAAGCTTACTACTTACATGGGAACTATCAGGATCAGGCCAAGGAGAGCATATGGGGTAAGATCTAGAACTCAAAACTCTGGCCTAAAGTTTCCATATTCCTTTGACTCACAATCCAAAACCACATCCTCACCTGGGACAATATCAAAAAATGAGGTTTCATAGGTCCCTCCATCTGCACCCTCTGTCAACAATAGGAAGAAACGATGGAGCACCTTTTCAACCAATGCCACTATAGTGAGAAAATTTGGGATTTGGGGACTCAAATAATGTGCCACTCCAGCAGAAACATGACAACATCATCGGTACTATAGAAAATTGAAACTTGATCTCCTATCAAAACCCAATTCTTGATCGCATTTGGCAGCTCCTACCGGGCTTCATCCTATGGAAAATATGGAAGGAAAGAAACAAAAGAATCTTTCGCTTGAATGCTTCCCCCCCCACCTCAACTTGGGAAAGAATCATGAATTTGATCCGAGAAACAATAAAAAGCGGGCAATGGTCCCAAGAGGACTTAAAGTGCAGTATAGGTGAAAGGTGTATCCTTCAAAACTGGAAACTCAACCTTTCTGACACAACTTAGACCCCTGTGGACAACCGGTCAACTAGAATCCCAAGCACCTGGTCCCCCCCACCAATACGATTCATCAAAAACAAAATTGATGGCGCATCAAAAGGGAATACGGGCTCGGCAGGATTTGGGGTAGTCCTTAGGAACTTAGATGGAGAAATCCTCCACTTCGCAGCGAGCTATCTAGGTTTCAAAACAAACAACATTGTTGAGCTCTGGATCCTCCTAAGAGGAATCAAGATAACAACATACCGCAAACTTAACAAGATCATAGTAGAGGGGGATTCCCAAATCATCATTCAGCTCATAACCAAAATTAGTCATGGAGAGCACCCCTTGGAAGTCTCCCCCAGTTGGAGACTTTATGGACTCTTGGAGGATTTTGGCTCCCTCTTACAACCTAATATCACCATCATCCCCTCGCATGTGAAAAGGGAGGAAAACAAATGACTTGATTGTCTGGAAAATGAAGGAGTGGCTTCCCCAACATAGATGATTCATTGGACTGCTCAAACCTCACCCCGATCCGAACTCTCAGACCGATGCTTGGAACTGGCCATGAATAATTATCCAACCCTGGATGGGGTGCCACGAAGCACACATCGACCATGTTTCATAGGCTAGATCCCAACCATTAATATGGCAGGTTGGCTCCCCTCCCCTCACCATTAAATGGGAGATCGCCATTACTACCCGTCAATAGGTGAAGGACTTCTCCCTCGCACGAGAAAAATGATGGCCATGGGATTCAGTGAATGGGAGACATTGGTGGCTGCAGTAATGTTGATCCTCTACGCTCTTATCTGGCAAAGCAGTGATTCGGGCCATTTCACCTTAGCCTCACACCAAGCCGACAAATTTGAGTTCTAGTGCAGCCACCAGAGGATTTCCAACACACTCACGTTAAGCTTTAGCACCCTCCATTTCTCTTCCATGCCGAGGGAAAGATGCAGGACGCGTCATGGACCTACCTAGCATAGCTTTGTCGCATGACAAAGGAGGAAGCAACAGTTAGAGAGGGAACTCTCCATAGCCCACACTCAACGCAGAGAGAAGGTTAGGACACCTCCAATGGCATATGTGGAGGAAGTGATCTTAGAGGAACCAATTCAGTTCCCTCTAGAATCCCTCCCCTTCATCATGTCGGATAATTGGTAGCCCCCCCAGCCAATTCACAGTGGGAGCTAGTGCACCAGACATAGAAAGGCCTATGTAGGAGGCAAAGGAGGATTACACTTGAATTGTGGAGGAGGAATTCCCCGAGGAATTTCTCCACCTTGACTCCCAGGATGCCACTCTTGTAGGTGATTTCAAATTCTCAAGCACAACGGAGGAGGTCGAGGTGCTAGGGGCAGAGAAGGAATTTGGGACGATGAAATACAATGATGGATCACAGGAGGATACATGCGAGGATTTCAGTGGTATGGAAGTGGAGGGTGTCTTGGTCCTAGTGCCACCACCTATCATGACAATCCCGGAACCCTGGCAAGACACCCGACCATTCTTCCATCCGGAGCAACTGGCACTAGTGTTCGAGCTTAGAAGCTAGATGGCGAATCAAATCCATCGCAACATACTCATGCATCAACGCATCGATATGTTATATGAGGCATACTCAAATGCACCAGCCAGCCAAAAATGATCGACATGTGCAAGGCCTTTTGTGCTACAGACTCGGAATGGGCCTCTCAGCAACAACGCTAATGGGTAAATCTATGGATTGGAGTTCATTCCGGTTCCTCGCGTTACTGCAACACAGTTCCTATTTCCTGCTTAGATGCTTGTTTAATTTCTAGTTCAATGTCCAGTTTTACTTCCAGTTTCATTTCCATGGCTGCTCTGAACAATAGTGTAAAGACTTAAGTCTGCCACTTGCCCTGGTTTCCTTTTGGTAGGGCAGAAGGCGGACCACCAATTTTGACTTGGACATCACAGTCTACCATCTGTCTCGGTTTCCGCTAACTCAGTGAAACAATTGGCAGACTGTCGATATGTGCTTTTTTGGATTTGAAAAGTTTTAATAGGAATTGCCCTTTTTTATTCACCCAAAAAAAAAAAAAAATCAATCTACTTTCATTGCATATAATTTGTTTTCATTTTCATTGTTTTTATCTAATTTTATTTAATTTTATAAAAAAATCACCACACAATATTTTTAGGTGAGATTATGATTCAGTGAAATGAAAAATCCATATCTCTAAAAATACACAGTGGAAAATTATGGAAAATTTATATTCGTAATCCTTAAACTATTCTCTTCAAAAGGGTATTTTTAGATTTTACTTTTAAGTAAAAATTAAGATAGATACATGGTGGGGGGAAACATGTGTTTAAAATATGTAATGTTTTCAGATTGGTCAACTTAAAAAAATTCCAGAAATTATAATATTCATCTGTTAGATTCAAAACTATAGTCATCACAAAATAGAGTCTCTGTAGATTGTTGTAGTATATTTCATTTGTCAAAAAAAAAATTTTAATAATGGATACATTGTTGAGGGGAAAAATAACTCATTATCTTTCCCTTCATTTTTAAGGAACATAATGTCAAACAATTGCCAAATTGACATATCAAATCTCAATAAACAAAAATTGAAAAATAGTCAGAAGAAAGATAACAAAATTCTTCACAAGTTTTGTTTTTAAAGTAAAGTAAAATTCTAAATAAATAAAAAATACTTTTGTTTACTGGAAGTTGAAGAACCTGTTTAAATAAAATAAAATTCTCATAAAACAAGCAAAAGTGTTACCCATCTTCATGATTTTACCCTAAGCATCCAAAATTACTCAAGCATTGTGGACAACACTTGTCTAAAGGGGAGGGGCATGTTAAGCCCTAAATAGTGGCACATTACCCCTTAATTGGGCCATATTACATTAGTATTGTTATTTTATTTATGTCAGCTTGGGTCCATAAGTTGTAATTGTACCTCCTAGTCTCCTATATCTACCAAGGAGACCTTTTCATTTGGAATCATCTTGTATTTGTAAATTTATGTGGTGTATAAGGAGGTTTCCCCCTCGAAGAGGCTTATTATCTGAAATTCTCTCTTTGTCAAGGCGTTGAGTACCTATTCTGATGTTTTTTATGTTATTTATGTTATTTTTATATTTGGTTCTTAACATATTCCTTAATAAGATCTATTATACGGTGTTGCCCTACCCTAAGGGATTCATAATAATAAAGTGTGAATTTTCCTAAATTATTCTCGGATTTATTATATGTGATTTTGTATTCAGATACTTGGTACGTAATAATTTTAATTCCACACCATGAGTGCCTCTATATAAAAAAAGTATCATGGGTTTTTTCTCATTTTATTTCATGGATTAATTAATAGTTTATTAGGATCATAGGTTAATTTTTCTAAAATATGTAGTGCATGCTTATAGATTATTGAATCCATGGGTAACATAAAGTTATGCATTAAATAATATTTAAATCCCATGCCATTAATGAGAGAATGCATAATGTCTATATCCATTCAAATCTTTGTCCCCCATCTCCTTGAGAAGAAAAACACCACCTTACTAATGCCCTTGTGGCCAATGGCTACTCCATCTCCAAATCAAAAACAAAATTTGCTTGGCCCGCCATTCTAAACCTAAGAAATGTCCCTTCTCTTCCCCATCTTTATTTGACACTAAGAAATAAACCTAAGAACATATAACTGACACATTCCACAACTGCATCACCAAGTCAACTATAGACGAACAATCACACAATTATAAACTCCTCATTTGCTTTGATCAAACTAGAATTCTTGCCTCAACACCCTATCACTCCTCTCATATCATTCAAGAAGTGTTTGAAATTGAAAATCACCCTAATAATTTTAATCGAGAAGATGGATACAAACTTAGCTAATGTTGGAAGTCCATTATCCATCATGTTGGTCAATAAGCCTTCTCCCTCTTGAATTCCTTGGTTATTTTCACTCCTTTCTAGATTCCTTTTATATATCTTTAATTTGTCTTTCCTAATTGGTTTATATCCTCCTCTATCCCCTAATGGTGCTCCTCTTATCGTATCCCTCTTCCCTTCCTCTTTTAAAAGATCCCCCCCCATCCCCCCATTTTTCTAACTTGACCAATTCCTACTTTAGAAAAAAAATGAATTTAGGTTGTTTCCTTCTTTATATATATTTTTATTTAATTTCCACGTTAGAAAAATTGCCTATTATTATTTCACAACGACCTCTTCATTATTTTAATTATTTTTCACAATGGTCGTCTAAGAGTTTTTTCCCTATAAAATCCTAACCCAATACTCTTTTCTCTCATTCTTTTAGATTTATTTGTCCTTGATGATGGGTGGAGTGTCCAGTCAAAACATTGGATGTTTCAAAATTTTACACACGGTTTATATCCATAGAATTCAAGTGAGTCCATTTGAATAATTTAAACAAAAATGAGGTCTGATTTTTTTAGCACTCTGTGGTCCACACCTTGCGAAAAACCTAGTTGTGTTTCCCTATGGCCCTCATGGCCTTTTTTGGAAGGGGATCCTCCCCTCACCCCCCCTCCACCTCCCTCCACCTCCCTCAATAGACATCACAACCTTCGCCTCTCTGATTGCATGTCTTCCCAAACATCCCAATCCTACGAAATTCTGATTTGTGAAAAAACTAGACGAGATCTCGGAAGTGCCTGTGAAAGCAAGTTTGAGATCACTAGTGCTAAGGTTTACGAAGCATGGACTGATTGGCCAGTTCATAGGGATATTTCCTTTGCCTAGATCTATTGTAATATGGATAAAAAACAATTGGAAGCCCCTAATTAAAGGTAAATACTCATTCTCCCTTTGTGGCAAGGGTTTTTATGTGTTCTTGTTTGAAGAAAAATCAGACAGGGACTTGATATTCAAAAACGACCCTACTTCATGGGTACTCATGGGATATATATAAATAGTTGGACCCCATATTTTAATCCATAGAATGATATTCCCTCAACCGTCTCTGTATGGGTCAGACTACCCTTCCTTCCCCTTCATTGATGGAATGATGAGACTCCCTATGTTATTGGAAAACCCTGGGAAAATAGATAGAACAAGCAAAGCCAAAGGATGGCATCCAGACTTGTGCCCAAATTTGTGTAGAAGTGGATCTAGAAAAAGGCCTCCTAGAGGCTATCATGTTCACCTTGGATAGTTGGACATATATTTATAAGGTGGATTATGATCAACTTCCCTTCAAATGCAAGATATGTCATGAATATGAACATTTTGTTAAGAGATTCCCTAAATCCCGAGAAGATCTGTCGGTGGGGGAGTCTAATGAGAAATAGAAACATCCAAAGAGGAAAAAAAATCAGTAAACAAGGACAGTAGTCAAAAAAATCTTCAATACATGAGGGAGCTCCCTCCAATCCAAAAGACCAGAGAACCCCTGCTTCATTCTCTGAAGGAAACTCAAGAGATCATGTTCCAACAACAAACCAATACGCAACCCTATCATATATGGAGGAAGAATAGGGAGAAGGACCTAACCCAAATCAACAAGACCCAGGAAGACCAACACATTCCCATTGAAGCTCTATAGTAGAGTACCCAAAGGGACCAAGAATATGGGGAATTTGAGGTGACATCAGATGATGAATCAAACCCTGACTCGTCCACACTCTCTCTAGTCAAGAGACCAAGTAGGATATCGAACAATCAAAGGAGAGAGGTTGCGACCCAAAGGGATATTTAGCTCGACAAACAAGGAAACATAGATGGACACACAAAGAAGTAACCCAAACCTACCAGGAATTAGAGTGGCCCTAATCCCCCAAAAGGGGGAAACCCAAAATCAATATCTAAGTGATGAAAATCATTTCATAGAATTGTAGAGGTTTGGGAAGTTAGTTAGAAGTTTAGTACAACATCAATCACTCACTAGGTATGAAAATTTATTTTATGGTCATTGTTTTTATTGTACTAACTTTGGACATAAGGTTGCAAATTGCAGGGATTATAAAAGAAATGTTCAAGCAGAC
>ML804680.1:170621-196746 GCA_009831015.1 Picea engelmannii | reverse complement strand
GACATCCCAAAAAAATGAAAAGAAATATTTTAAAACATAAAATAAGGAAAATACACCCTACATTATAAGCATGCTTCATAAAGTGGTTTGATATTATTGACATAATAAACTAAAAATAGAATTGCATGTTTTTACTAGATACGTAAGTCTTGGAATTTAAGGGTCAAATTATCATGTGGAAGTCGTTATCAATCTTTTTGGTGGAAGTCGTTATCATAAAGATTAATTAGTCGGTGGAACTTTGAAAATAGTGGGCGATAAGAGAAGATACTTTTGATAAGTACGTTCACATTGACAACGACAACTCATGAACCTATGGTTACCTATCACGATGTAAGAATTGTGTGAGGCTTGTGTTTGACATTCTAGAAATGGTTTCCCTACATCAATAAAATGGCTTAGCATGTGTTCCATAGTCCACTAACCAAAAATAATTAAGTAGAAATTAATAAAATACTTCATCATTTATCTTTTAATAAGCATGACTATGTAATAGTGAATCTTCCTCATTACATCATAATTAAATAAATATTATTATAATATAAAAATGTTTAAAATATTTTGAAGCACATTTTCATGTTTATTAGTGATTATCATACTATTTATTTAAAAAAAAAACAAAAAAAAAAACTAAAAATTGTGATATTTATAAGTATTTTGTTTTATAAGTGTATTGTGAATAAGTCTACATACATAATGAAAATGAAATAGAGATGAGTTATACAACATTTTATGTATTAAGATGAGTTATACAATATCATATGTGTAACGTTCTCCATTCTAGCTGAAGAACATTATGGTGCGAAATACTCATAAAAATAAAATTCTTGATATCTAAATAATTTCGTGTAGTTTCCAGCCACAAATTATACACATAGATTTAATTGTTTTCTGTTATTATAAATTACATGCATCTACAACATTATAAATTAGAAATGAAATGCAGCTAAGTAACCCAACATAGAAGTATATAATCTTTCTCATACACAAAGCTCATGCACAACAATTTAAACACATAAATTAACACAGTAACAAGATAAAATACTTATATTTTAACAATAGTTGTGAAACCAACTGCTTGGGACGAGCATTCCACCCAACCATAGACTTGTTGTTCCAAATCTCAATGGCAAGTCACCCCCAAGTTGGGGCTAGCCATCCACAAAAGAGGGTGGTCTCTCACTTTCCACTCACAACTCATAAAACTCACAATCCACTGGTATTCTCCTACAACTATCTCGATTTTCCACCATCTCTCTTCCTCTCAACCTGTCCAACCCAAGGAATGTACCCCTTCACTGCTATCAGTCTCTCGGATGTCCCATTCATTTATTAGGGTCTCTCTAGTACAGGTAACCAAGAATCTCTCAGCTGAGAACTCAAGGAAACTTGTTGTCAGGAAAAATACCAACAACCAGCAATAAACACTTGTTGTTACAGTACAACTCACTCAAGAATTCACTCTTCAGGCCTGACAATCTGGCTAATCAATCTTCAGCTCCAAAACACTCCAGATACGCTCTAGCCATGGATGCTCCATCTCCAATCTCTCTTTCTTGCTCTCTCCTTGTTGCTCATGCACAAAAACTGTTTGTCTAAAACAATTGTCCCAACCATACAAATTTCCTCCTTTTGGCTTGCTTTTCTTTACTCACACACTTCCCCAAGATGATTGTACTCAACCCCCATGTTCCCAATAACTATGGGATCTGACTTCTCACACCCACCCTCTTACATGTATTCAATGATTCGCTTTGGAAACACTCAATAAAAAATTAGAAGGTTCATATACAAATAACAAATTTAGTAAAATGGGTTGAATTAATATACATGGGTAATTTCCTCTCTCTTGTGGATTAATTTAGCCCCCCATCTTTGTCCATGTTCTCTTAGCAGCCAACATCACATTTTATTATTAACATTGAGAAATACAATTCACATATTACATTGCTTAGTCGTAGCTACATATTATATCTAGATTAAGCATTAATTAAACTGGGGATTATAGTGGGGATGTTATATTCCCCCTCCCCTACAATTTTGTGTCATCCTCGGTGCACACTGTGCCTATATACATATATGCAAATCTACATCAAAATACTTAGAAAATATTTTTTTTCACTTTCACAACACCAGCAATAGTTCCAACCATAATCTCTTGTTTATCTCAACTCGTCGACCCAAGGAATGCACCATTCATTTATCAGGGCTAATCCAAAGAATTTACCACTCGTTTATCAGGATTAACCCAAGGAATGAACCATTCTTTTATCAGGGTCCCCAGTGCAGTTAGCTAGGACTCTGAGATGTGGTTTTGAAACTCTAGCTTCTCAAAATGGAGTCTTGCATTATGTTTTCTTCAAAATTGTCAAAACTTTGTAGGTATTCTTCCCGCATGTTTTCTTCATGCTCCCATGTAGCATATTTGGGATTGTATTAAGTCCATTGAACCTTTACCAACCCTATGGCCTTGTTCCTGAGCACTTTGAATTTCCAGTCCAAGATGCATATTGGTTCCACCTGAAAATACCCTTTGTGCTCTACCTTGATCACATTCCAATCAATTATGTGGTTAGGGTCAAGCACATATTTCTTTAATAATGATACATGAAATACATCATGCACTTATATGGATGAAGGAAATGCTAGCATATATCCAACTAGCCCTATATTTTCTAATATTTCAAAAGGTCCACAATATCTTACTGGCAATTTTGGGCAACTTCCTAATCTTAGCGAACTTGTTTTCGCCTTCACTTTTAAGAACACATATGTTCCCACTTTAAATTCTCTAAACACTCTATTCTTGTCTGCATATATTTTCTTCCTATCCTGGGAAACCTTTAAATTATCCTTAATCATTTCCATTTTCTCTTCCATTTCCTTCAACAAATATGGCCCAACAACTTCTTTGTCTCCGAGATTATCCCAACTCACGAGTGTGTTACATTTTCTGACATTTTATGGCATACAGTGCTTCAAATGGACTCATTTTCAATGAGGTTTGATACCCGTTATTGTAGGCAAATTCAACCAAATGATTACAATCTTCCCATTTTGACAGTTAATCCATCAAATACATTCTAAGCATGTCCTCAATTATCATGTTGGTCCTCTCTGTTTTCCCATCTGACTCTGGGTGATATGTTGTACTAAGATTTAATTTGTCCCAAAGCCCTTGAACAAACCCTTACAAAAATTGGATGTGAATTTTGGATCTCTATCTGAAACTATTTCACTAGGCACTCCATGTAACCTAGCAACTTCTTTCATGTAGATCTCTCCAATATGTGTTGTCTTCACTAGAATAAAATGTGATTCCTTAGTTAATGCTTCCACCACCACCATGATCAAATCATGTTGTTTCACTATTCTGGGCAGCTTTGTAATAAAATCAACTGTGACAACTTCCCACTTCCATTATGAAATGGGCATTGGATGTAACAACCCAACTGGATGTCTATGTTATGTCTTCACTTTCTCGCATTCTAGACACCTAGCTATGTAATTAGCCAATTCTTTCTCCATTCCCAACGAAAGGTATTGGCTTCTTACAACTGCAATTGTCTTTTGATATCTTGGGTTCCCAACCTATGGCACATTATGCATTTCCATCAGAATTTCATTTTTCATCTCACTAGAATTGGACACATATGCTTTGCCTTTGTACCTGAGAATTCCATCTTCTTTCAGTTCGTAACAATTATTTTTGCTGAAAATTTGTTGTAATGTTTTTTTTTATGTTCAAATACTGTTGATCTAAATTTGCAGCTTCAATAATTTTATCTTTCAGATTAGTCTTGTACATGATAATGTCTGCAATATGCACTTCATGAGCTCTCTTGTTGAGTGCATCAACCACTTGATTTTCCTTTCCCTTTATATTCTTAATTTCAAATTCATATTCACTAAGAAATCCAAGCCATCTAGTTTGTATGGAATTTAGTGTTGGTTGTCCAAACAAATGTTTCAGACCACAATGGTCTGTCCTTGGCTCAAATTTCTTCCCTGTAAGGTAATGTATCCACATTTTTAATGCATGTACAATTGTTGCTAACTCTAGATTGTGGATAAAATAATTCTTCTCATACTCTTTTAATTTTATGGACTCGTAGCATATCACATGATCTTTTTTACTAAGGACTCCACCGAGCCCTTTCTTGCATGCATCAATGCACACAACAAAATCTTTATCTCGATATGAAATCTTCAATATTAGCACACTTGTCAAAATGTCTTTCAGTTGTTGAAATCTTTCTTCACACTTGGAATTCCATTCAAATTCCACTCCCTTATTTTGCAAAGACGTGATTGGGATTGCAATCTTTGAAAACCCCTTTATGAATATTTGGTAATAACTAGCAATACCCATGAATAATCTAAGCTCTATCACATTCTTTGGTGTTTTTCATCCTCTAATGGCCTCTATCTTCTCAAGATCCACTATTATCCCTTCTGCTGAAATTATATGCCCCAAGTAGTGAATCTTATTTTGATAAAAAGATGCACTTACTTAGCTTAGTATATAATTTATGCTCTCTTAAAACCTGCAACACCATTCTTAAATGTTGTTCATGTTCCCCTTCTGACATAGATTAGACAAGTATATCATCTAGGAACACAATCAAAAACTTGTCTAGGTACTCCTTGAACACTCCATTCATCAGATAGATAAAAATAATTGGGGTATTTGATAGTCCAAATGGCACCATCATGAATTCATAATGCTCATATCTTGTCCTAAATGTTTTCTTGTTGATGTTTTCTTCCTTAATCCTCACTTGATGATAGCCTGATCTTAAGTCAATATTCGAAAAGATTCTTGCACCTTTTAGTTGATCAAACAAGTAGTCAATTCTTGGGAAAAGATATTTGTTCTTTATGGTGACCTTATTCAACTATCTAAAATCAATACACAGTCTAAGGTTCCATATTGATTCTTCATAAAAATAATTGGGGCTCCCCAAGGTGACACACTTACGCGCATATACTCTTTATTCGAAAGATCTTCAAGATACATCTGCGACTCTTTCAATTATGGCATGTCCATTCTGTATGGTGTTGTGGACACTGTGGAAGCTCCTGGCACCAAATCGATAGAGAAATCAATGTATTTCTTTGGTGGAAATCTCGGGATCTCCCTAAAAAAATATTCAAAATCCCTCAAGACTGGATGGTCTTCAATGCTTGCTAATTTATATTTGGATTCCTCTTCCATATGAGATACAAAAATATGACATCCCATCCTGGAACTCTTTTTCAACTACATAGCTAAAATCTCTCTAACAACTACATCTCTTGGAATGCCTTGAATATTTCCTTGTTTTCCTTCTTCATCAATACATGTGATTGTCTTGTTGTAACATTCTAGGATAACATGGTGTTTTTCCAACCAATCCATGCCAATTAGTCAATCATATGATCCCAATGGTATGATGTTTACATCTACCTTTGTGTTGAGTCCATTCATGTCTATCGAGAAATATTTAACAAACTCATTGATCTTCCTCTTAGCTCTTGTGGTTAATTGAACTAACCAAGATTTCTTATGCTTACTCCTTTGTAAGTGAAATATTTCAACAATTTTAGATTTTATGTAACTATGGCTAGCTTCATAATCAATTAAAATTGCTATGGCCTGGTTATCAATCTTACCTTACACTTCAATCATGGGAGATTGGTATTATGATTTCTTGTTGTCCAAGGTTGCATAAATCCTTGGCATGTTTCCTTCCATGTATTCCATTGTTTCAACCTCCTAGATGTTGTGAAAAATCCTCATTCTTTCTTCTTTTTGAGGGCATTCCCTATATAAATCATTTCCCTCACACCCCCAACATTGTACATGATAATGCCTTGGCCTTTTCTCAAATGAATCTGTAGTCTTGTGCTTATTTTTGGCTGACTGACCTTGTTGATTTGCTTGGGTGTTTTTCTTAAAAAAATGGTGGATTAAAACTTTTTTTCCTTTGATCCTTTTCCCCTTCATCTTGTCATTCCAATTTTTTTGGGAAACTGACCTTCCTCTACTTTGCTCATAAAGATGTCTTACTCTCCTTATGGTTTCCTCCAAGGTCTTGGGGTTATCATATTGTATCTTTTCACTGTAGAAGGAGGGTAACTCACTTAGAAACCTTTGGATTTTAACCTTTTCATCTTTTATGAAGTCAACATAATTCAACAATTCAAAGAACCTCTTTTCATATTCATCCATTGTCATACTTCCCAACTTGATTTCAAAGAACTCTTTCATCTTTCTTTCATAATAATGTTCAGATAAATATTTCTCTTGGAAATATTCTTTGAACTACCTCCATGAGATCATCTTCTCATTAAGGTGCTTGCTATGGGAAAAAATCCCCCTAATCTGCGTCTAGTGACTAGGCAGAGCAATGACACCTTAAAAGAAAGAATTACTCTTATTCCACCCAAATCTAACAAGACCTAATGATAATTATGGAAAGGGGGAGTAAATCAAGATATGCACATTAAGTCCTTTCGTTTGTAGTAGATTTGTTACTCTCGCTATTCACTCCTAGATTGTAGGCTCCTCCCAATGCTGCCCTGAAACAAATTCAGAGAACGATATATAACAACATATGCATAATCACCAAGGTCATTTAAAGGTCTAAATATTCATGAAATCAATTTATAAATATAAACATGAATACACATAGATTTGGGACAAGAAGATTCTATTTTATTGAAAACAAAATGATAAGATACAACCTTAATCTTGTCGACGTCATTCCATGAACCTTGCATGGGTTCCTCTATTTAGAATCCAAGTCCATCGTTCCCAAAGTGAGTTCCTCACAACGAACATGTCAATAGAAGGAAATGGATGAATTGTATAAGGAGGATGAATGATTGGGAATGTTGAGGATGAAAACTCAGAACGAAATGCAAGGCTTGGAATGATAGGGAGAGAAATTTTGGAAAAGTTCACTTGCCTCTTCTTTCATATGTTCAAATGAACCCCCTAGGGCCCTTTTATACTAAGAAATTATGGTTATTCAGTTGTCAGAAGGGATACAAGAGGGGAAATGGGTGTGCAAATCGACATAGCCCGTAAACTCCACCCGAAAGTGCAAACCTTTTTATTTTTTGCAACTTTTGAAAGTATACGTAGGTTGTTAGGTATGTAGATAGTGTATGTACGTGATTTGAATATGTATTAGGGAGCGTACACCATACAAAAAGATGTTTTTTAAGAGGAACCTCGACAAAAATGGTTGACAAATGTGTAAATGAGTATGCCAATGTCAGAAATGCATAGTAGTGGCATTTTGAGCTATAACAATGTTTGGCTTGCTTAAGTTGATCCCACCACATAACTTATGTTCCTTGCAAGTGGTAGGTTTCAATTCTATCTTCTACCTGAGATGGCTAATCATGCAGTTGGAAATATTTATTCATTTCCAATATCCAGACCTCAGCCTCTTCTCCTTTCCTTACTCACCATTGAAAGGTGGTGGCTTAATTTTCTTGAGCTCACCTTGTAATATGTCTTCCTCGGGTATTCTCATTTTCCTATGGAAAGGAGACACACTTTGACTTCTCCCTGGCCCTGAACTTGCTTGGGTTCTTCTGGTGGATTGCTTTCGAGAATGATGGCTCCTACTCATGATTCTTGACTACCTATCATTTCCATGATCATCCATTTTTCTTTGGGATCTAGATGTTGTCACTTGTCTAGTACTGACCGCTTGCTTGGTGCCAGAGTCTTTGTTAACTTGCTTATGCAACATATTTAAGCTCTAAAGTATCTCTTCTCAAGCTTTCATAATCCTTTCATTATCATCTCTATAGCTCTGCACTTCCCTATGTAGGCTTCTCATAGTTACATGCTCATGCCTACCTCTTCTTTCATTTGACTATGTCTCAGCATTTCCCATGTTGATATGAATACCTTTTATCTCTTCCTCATGGATGAAATATCCCTAAGAATCTTCCATAATTCCAATCCTCATATAATAACCAAAGTTGCTTTCCCACACCTCTAATTCTACAAGAGATGTGCATGTAATAATTATTGTTAGAACATGCATAACATAAAACATTTCATCAATTAGCATATAGGTTATTCTTTATCAAAATTTATGAAGAACACAATGCACCAAATCAAAATTCGATTCCTTATATGAATTCCTATATGAAACATCTTTCCAATGGTTGTACTCATGCCTCAATTTGAGTTCTAAGTGAAAAGTTACAACATCCACATGCTGCAATTTTCCACTCATTTACTGCTACACAAATCTCTTTGTTAATTTATGAGAAATTTTATTACCCAATTCAAAATTATGGGTAATATATGTATTATACTCCTCAATACCTTTCCAACGACTATTTTTTTGCTCAAATTCGAGCTCCAAGATGAAATTCATGGTCCAAATAAGTTTAGGTTATTTTACCCAATTTATCCATGTATGCTATAGGTGACTTGTTTTTCTTCCTGCTCATTTTTACATACTTAGATTCTAAATATGACTCCATGGATGTATTCTATGATTTATAATCTTTCCATAGACTACTCCTATGCCTCAAACAGACTTTTGAGCAAGGAGTTATGGCCTCTGGAAGTAAATTTGTGCCAAAATTTCACACTTATTGTTTTAGCTATAACTTTCTCACACGAGCTTTGTTTTGCACCGGCAATTGCTCATTGGATAACTCTCTCTGAGTTATTTATTTGAGTTGCAGAGACAGAGTGTACACCTTGGTACATTATGTTCTTGTGGGTTTTGATTGGCTAATAATATCATTTAGGGCCTCAAACTCTCCCCGCAAGTTCGTGACCTTCAAAAATATGAAAAAATCAGAAAATATCATATAAAATTGATTTTTTTACTGTTATAACAACCCTTTAAATTTGAGTCGTTGATCTCAAATCCGGTGTAATATGAGTAGTTGATCCAAACTACATCGATGATCTATGATCAACACTTTCGTCTGGACGCGTGCAACATTTTTCCCAAACTATCGACCCAACTATCAGTCATCGGTCCATTCCTTTAGAAACTAATTTTCACTACATCGCTAAACTGACTGAACCGATCATCAATTGTCAACAATTTTCATTGGAGAATAAAACTCCTCACCAATTTGGTCGATGAACGACCATCGACCCATCGTTCGTCAGTCATTTCTCTTGGAAACCACTTGTATAGATTGATAAATCGGTCGACCCGACCATCGACCATCGACCACTTCTGGGATGATGTGGAAACTGCAAATGTTTCATGACACGTGGATGTTGACATGGCATGACATGTCTCCTAAGGTATTAACTTTGTCTGACATGGAAAAACATGTGGATATTGATGTGACATGACACGTGGATGTTGAAGTGACATGAAACGTCATCACCCACTTTCCTTCATCATTCATCGGTCGTTTCTCTTGGATGACCCAAACAACTTTCCAATTCAGTTGACGCCCAACCATCGACCCATCAGCCATCAACGTCTTCTCTTGCTTGATTGAAACACTTCACTAAATTGGTCAACACCCGATCATTATTCCATCGACTATCAGTGATTTTTGTTGGCAGTTGAAAACACTTCGTCGAATCAGTCAATTCCCAACCATTAGTCGTTGGCATTTTTCCTTGGTCAACTTCAACACTTAGAAAATTTTCAATCAAACTCTGATCAATATGGGTCATAGATTTCCAATCCAAGATTATATTGACCATTGATCAACTCCACTTCGCAAACCTTTGAATTGAATCATGTTCGTTGATCATCCCCAACCTCCCAACGGACGAAAAATGAGTCCATATCGTTCATTTGATCCATTTTCAAAACAACCAAAAATGAATCTTAGTCGTCAATTGGTTTCAACTTCAAAATTGTAAAAAATGAATCCAGATCATCAATCGACTCAACCTTTCAAATGAACGAAACCTTATGTACTTTTAAATTTATCACGATGAATCTTAGTCATCGATCTCGAGATCAAAAGCGATCTTGGCCATCGATTCACTAAACTCTATTTAACAATACACCAACCATTAGAACACAAATTTCAACCCTTCCAAGTTGATTTCGACTCTGCAACCTGCATATTTATGTCCCATGTCATTTCTTTGACTGATATGAGGCAATTAAACTCAAAATTTTCTCACGAATTTGGGGGTTTCACTCCAACTTCTCTATTTTTCCCCAAATTCACACAGACTGAAGTCTACAAAAATGAATTACTGAATTCACACTTGTTCTTGGCCCGTACAAGCCCATTTTTTGAACCAATGACTCTGATACCATAATGTGATGTCCCCCATCCTAGCTGATGAACATTACGGTGCAAAATACTCATAAAAATGAAATTTCTACTATCTAATTAATTTCTTGTAGCTTCCAGCTACAAATTACACACATAGATTTAATTGTTGTCTGTTATTATTAATTACATGCATCTACAACACTCTAAATTAGACACGAAATTCAACTAAGTAACCCAAAACAACAACACATAATCTTTCTCATACACAGAGTTCATACACAATAATTTAAACACACAAATTAACACAATAACAAGATAAAACACTTATCTTTTAACAATAGTTGGGCAACCAGTTGCTTGGGACGGACGTTCCACCCAACCATAGACTTGTTGTTTGAAATATCAACAACAAGTTACCCCCGAGCTAGGGCTAGCAATCCACAAAAGAGGTTGGTCTCTCACTCTCCACTCACAACTCAGAAAACTCTCAACCCACTGGCATTCTCCTACAACTATCCCGATTTTTCACTAGTTCTTTTCCTCTCAACCTTCCCAACCCAAGGAATGTACCCATTTATAAATATTAGTCCCTTAGTGTTGGGCCCCAACAAATCCCCCTAATTTTTTACAAAATTTAAAGGGCCCCCATTAGAATCTTGATAATTATAATGAGCTACAGAATCAACATTTTCAAATAGTTCCATACATTGGCTTGCTTTGAGACAAACTTAAGACATTCACTATAGTCTGAGACATTCATTACAAGAGTATATGTCAAAATTTAGAAACGAGCATAGAAATCTCAATTTAAACAAAAACGTTAATTTTTATCAACTGTTTACTTTCGTTTAAATTATGATTATGTGTTCTTTCTTTTGCTCATTAGCAAGTTTGACTATTTTGAATAATGGGTTCAATACTTCATCAAATAATATCTTAGTTGATTTCTCATTTTCATAAAATCATTTGGTGATATTAATTATTTAAATTCTTTTTTTTCATTTTGCATCACATTTCAAAATAAAAGTAATAGTTAAAAAAAATAAAATTTTTTATCTATGATTTGTTTGATTTTGTAAAAAACCAAAATTAATATTTTTCTCTTCTCCATTAACTTGAAGCTTCTAGAATTTTAAGATCATATTTGAAAGAATATTATAAACAATGTTTGTTTAGAACTTATAGTTAGTTTAAATTCATTTTTTATTTTATTGTTTTAGATTTTGTTTTATTCACAATTTTTAGGTTATTAATTCAGTTTTTTTTTGTTTCACAGGTTTCTATTATCAAATATTTGATACTGATCTGATCATGGCTTGATTTTATTATCCAAATATGTTCAATATGATTGATCCAAAAATAATATTGGATTGCTACAAATAATTTTATGAGCAACAACAGATAAAATTTGGAAAGACGTCAAGATCAGACAGACGATTTTGTGGGACTGATTGCAGCCAAACCGTGAAGAATTTGAAGAAACGGTTGAAAACCCATTTCTCAAATGGACCCATTTACCTTTCGCATAGAAATTTTCCCCAAAATTGCACAATTTAAGAGATATTGATGTCTCTTTACAAGACAAATTTCAGGTGGGGAAAATTATTAGTGACGCCAAGACTATTCACTCATTGTATAAATATATGAGAAATTTTAGAGCCAAGGGATTTAAAAATTGGAGAGGAGGATTTGTATCCTTTCCCTTTTGTATATTATTTCTATTGTAAACTTTTTTTCTTTTCAAATGGAGTAACAAATAGTTGGAATCTTTGGGAGAATGGACGAGTATTTTCAAAGAAGAATATGGAATTCCAGGTTGCTTAATGGCTTTTGTCCTGTGAGTAAAATGATTTTATTTTCATTATAATATCTTCATATTCTTTGATTAATTGATTATGCATTGATTTAAATTAACTTTAGTCTATTTTATCAATACATGGTTAATAATAATCATTTATATATTAATTTTTTCAATCTTTAAGACTTTATTATCCCAAAAAAATCATTTTTGGACCATAATATAGGCATGCGATTTTGAGAAAGAATATGGGAAAACAATTCATCTTTGGTTTTAGACCTGTGTGATGCTTATTCCATTTCATTCTTTCATTACTGTTGTATCATGAGAATATTATTATGGTTGATTTTAGCTTTAGCTTGTCATCATATGGTGATTTCATACTATTAAATGTTATATGTTGTCCATAATTTCTTATTATATTTTTTATGTGTGATTGGTCTATCATTTGATCATTTTTGAATTTATTCTTAATGTTAAATGTTGGATAAAATCAATATTCAGATCTGAGTTTTCTCTCATTCTTAAATATTGATCATCTTAAGATCACAAGATTTTTAATTAGATGTCTTTCTGTTGTTATTAATTTATTGATCATCTTAATATCAAATACTTCTTTGAATGTATTCTGGAAGTGCTAGTATTGTTTTGTTATGGGTTTCCCTTAATAACAGTACAGGTAGGAGCTCATACAACACAGGAAGATAAACTCAGTTGATTGATCAATTAGAGGTTAGTAGATGCATTCTTTTCTTTTATTTAGAATTGTTTATGAATGAAACAATGATTACATTAATTAGCTTTGACTGTTTTTGTGTAACTGTTTCAATCATATTCATTTAGTATTTATTTGTTTAATATCTTTAAACAAAAAAATAAAAAGAGGTGTTGTTCATATTTGATTCAGAAACCTTATCAAACAATCATTTTCGCAAGATTTCATGCAAACCTTGTAACTTGTATATATATTGTTTATATTCACATTTCTTATTAATAAACATAAGTCTGCAATATATCAGTTATTAGAATCATAGATTTTAGATTAATTTCATTTCTTTTATTATTTTTAGGACTTTAGTTGGTCAAAAAATCCATTAAACCCGTCAGAATAGGTTACACCAAACGGCTTGGGTTATTTAGACAACCCCAGACCGGATCTATTCTTCCAGTTGACGAAAAGTCAAATTCGCCAGTCAATAAATGGCGCTAGGAGGGCCGAGGTAAATTTAATGATTAAATGTTTTACCCCTCAGCTTGTCATAATTCCAAATTTATAAATTTTTCTCTTGTGTTATCTTGATATGCACTAGAAGGTAGTCCAGACTGACAAGTTGGCCTTATAGGAGTCTTTGTTTCGAATTTAATTAATTTCCCATGGCTCCCCAAATCACTGTGTTGGAACATGCTTTCCACTTCTCATTACTTGATATTCCCAACAAGACAGTCTCTCTCTTGTCCAAACTCACCTTTGATGGTGGGGGGAATGTATCTTCAAAAGACCATATTAACAAGTTTTGGTATAAATGCATAAAGCATGATATTTCTGTTAAAGGTTTTGTGCAGATTGTTTTTTTTTACTTTCAGGGGTCGGATTAAACATTGGTTTGAGTCTTTTCCAACATATCACATTATTGATTGGTTTCAGTTTGTAGATGAATTTTTAGATGCTTTTGAAAACTATGATTACAATCAATTATGTGAGGAATTTCAGACTTTAGTAATCAATGGCAATTCATCTCCAGAAGACTTTTCAACAAGAATCCATCATGTTCTCTGTAAATTTAATCTTGATGACTTGTCATTTGTACTAAATCTTCTCTATGATGCTTGCATCCCTTTCATCCAGTCACATTCAATAGCAAATGATGAATCGGTTGCAAATCCTACCACTCAATTGCGAGAAGAATTTTGTTCGGAGGATGAAAGGAATCCATCCAAAAATTTTGAACAAGCAAGGGAGGTAGAATCTATTAAAAATGTTCTTACTGACAATCAAATTGGTTTTTCCTCTGAATCATTGTATAATCAGTCATCGACCATTGTGGAAGAAGATTTGATGTTGGGTCAAGGTGAATGTCCATATTCTTCTAACTTTTGCTCTAATCAGTACTTAAATTCAGTTATTGAAGAACATTTAGGTGACGAAAACGATCTTAAGCATTCTAACATTCCAATGAAATTGATTAGAGATGTAGATCTACAATTGGAAGAAGGAACCTTAAAACCTCATCTACAAATCATACATTATCCACAAGAAAGATCAGAGGTTTGTCGTGAAAGTTTTGAATTATCTATTATACAGGAGACTAATTTAGATGATCATATTATGTTGAATAATTTATCACCAAAACAAAGTGAAAGTTTTAAGGAAAGTAAAGAGGAATGTCTTGAGAATACCATTGTTAAATATTATAGCTCAAGATATTATTTTCATGTGCTAATTTCTGATTCTTTTTACTCTTTATATCCCGATCTCTTCTTAGATTCTGGTGGACTTGATACTTTACCCACAATATCTTACTCTTTTCCATCACAATCAAATCTTTTCGATATGCCAAAGTTTGGTGAAATTAATTCCAAACATAACGTTTATAAAGATGGATTTGATGCTCTTTCACTTTCATCATTCACATGGAAAAATGACATGTTGCAAGATGATTTTACACGATTTATTGTTGAAAAAGACAATGCACTTATTCTTATGGAAATAAAATATTCTACATTGCATATTCGTTCTTTGATTAGTTCGAATTTTAATGTTTATGCTTCACATTTTGAAACGTTCAATATCATCAAAGGAAACGTTCAAACCAATAATCTAATTGATGTCATGAATCCTCTTATGGTGTGTTCCCCATTGATATATCCATTTCATCAAAGTCATAGTTTGCATCCTAATTTTTATGACAGGATCTTAGAATGGCTTGAAGATTTGTATCTAAAAAATCTTCATTATAAAGATAAAGTTGTGCTTGCTTTGTTTCTACCTAAATATCTAGGAAGTAAGCATTACATGATTTTTTTAGATCCTCCATGTGAAGAAATTGATGAACACTTGGAGAATTGTCAGGAGGATGGGGCACTTTGGCCTTGGTTGATGGTTATGTCAGGTTCCCATAATATTGACAAGTTTTCCAAACTTACTTATACTCTTACATGTCATTATGACTCATATCATGACCAAATTGCAGAATGGTTGGAGGATTCATACATCAATAAGTTTCAAAAAAATGGTAAGGTCGTGCTTGTTTTGTTTTTAAAAGAATATATAGGAGGTAAGCATGACATATTTCTTTTGAATCTGCAAATACTACATTCTTTTATTCTGATTTTTTACTTTCTATGCCTTGCAGGATTGAAGATGCTCTTATGGCTACATTGGAAATACGATTTTACTTAGCATTTTGATCTATTTAGTAGTTTAGAGTAGGTTTCCTTTAGTTTTCTCTCTTAATATTTCTTTGTGTAATAATGCAGTTATGAACACAAGTGGGTACACCAAGAGAACCATAATATGAATGTTGTCAGGGAAGTCCACTTTAAATTTTTTTCTCTCTGTTTTTCGTTGAACATTTCTTTTCAAAAACCCAATATCATCATGAAAATTTTAAATGGAAAGTAAAGAGATAAGTAAATTTGAACTATCAATTCAACCCTGACCCAAGGTGCCACAAGTAGGACTACACTCATTTTAATAAGGATTTTTCTATTTTCTTTTAGTCTCTTTTACTTTTAATAATAATGCTTGGTCAAAGTAGCATCTCATGCATCACTATCTTAAGAAAAAAACTTGCTCGCACATGATATTTTATATGATTTAGTTCTTCATTTATTTTACAGTAAGATGCTAGTGGATCCAAAAGCTCAAGTTTATTTTTTGCCAAAATCGTTTCCTGAAAAGTTTTCTTTTGTTGTTTTGATTTTGTGTACTTCTTATTTTGAATCCCATTAATAAAATTTGATCTGATTTGTTGTGTGTTTCTTGTTTTCTTTGATTGCTTTGAATGAGTTTTCTTCTTATCTTTCTTTTTGAATCAATATATTTCTGATCAAAAAGCTATTGTCGAAGGAAACATTTATTTTAAGACTTGTGTTTTTCAAGCAAATTGAAATATTTCAAAGAGGTCCTGATATTAAGATATAGCTCAGACAATTGATTTTTAAGTCAATTGTCACTTTCATTTAGTCCTCAAATTGTCTTTGCCAGAGTATTACACTAGAGCTATGGTTTAAATCTTTGAGAATTGTGATGATATTTAAACTTTTTACGCCATCCATATTCTTAAGGAATCACTTTTAAGTGCTTCCCCATTCTTTAGATGATTTCTTAAAGGAAATCTAAAATCTCTAAACCATGATAAAACTTCTAGTTTTGAAAGCAAATAAATAACTTGATCAACTAATCACTTGTATTGCAATTAACCTCTAGTATCACTCTGCTCTCTTTGTCATCAATAAATCTATAATTGCATTACTATTTAAAAGTGGCATAAGAGGGTTGAAAGCACTTATGTGTGGGAAGTGTGTGTAAACCCGTTGGGGTACTGAACAGGCTTGCTGGCAGTGGGTAAATGCACACATGACACCAAGACAACTTCGTCGGGGTATTGAACAGGCCTGCTGGCAACGAAGCAATGTCGGTTCGAGAAGTAGCAGGTATATGTTTTTAAATTAACTTTTATGGAAGTATACATCATGTGGATACAACTATTGGATGGGATTAAAGCATTTTAGTGGGTTAAATGACATCATTGTCGAGGCTATGGACGTCTGTTGGCAGCAGTGGCTCTGTCAACAATATTGAAGTTCTTTTATAAACATCCCGACTCTTTGATTAAGACATTCTTTCAATTTATAATCCCCTGCAAAGAAAAATCTATTGTCTGGTTATAACATTGAGCTTATCCTAATACCATATGATCTCAGAGTAAATTTATTTCAGGGAGCTTAAATCCTTTTATCAGTCTTATTCTTTTCTTCCTGAGATTAAATCTTACTAGATCAAAGATAATTGCTTCACCCAGTAAGTCGCCATTTGTTGGGCCCCAACAACTCCCCCTAAATTTTTACAAAATTTAAAGGGTCCCCATTAGAATCTTGATAATTATAATGAGCTATAGAATCAACCTTTTGAAATAGTTCCATACCTTGGCTTGCTTTGAAAAAAACTTAATACATTCACTATAGTATGAGACATTCATTATAAGAGTATATGTCAAAATATAGAAACGAGCATAGAAATCTCAATTTAAACAAAAATGTTAATTTTTATCAATTGTTTACTTTCGTTTAAATTATGATTATGTGTTATTTCTTTTGCTCATTAGTAAGTTTGACTATTTTGAATAATGGGTTCAATACTTCATCAAATAATATCTTAGTTGATTTCTCATTTTCATAAAATCATTTGGTGATATTAATTATTTAAATTCTTTTTTTTTCATTTTGCATCTCATTTCAAAATAAAAGTAATAATTAAAAAAAAAAATTATCTATGATTTGTTTGATTTTGTAAAAAAACAAAATTAATATTTTTCTCTTCTCCATTAACTTGAAGTTTCTAGAATTTTAAGATCATATTTGAAAGGAAATTATAAACAATGTTTGTTTAGAACTTATAGTTAGTTTAAATTCATTTTTTATTTTATTGTTCTAGATTTTGTTTTATTCACAATTTTTAGGTTATTAATTTAGGTTTTGTTTTGTTTCACAGGTTTCTATTCTCAAATATTTGATACGGATCTGATCATGGCTTGATTTTATTATCCAAATATGTTCAAGATGATTGATCCAAAAATAATATTGGATTGCTACAAATAATTTTATGAGCAACAACAGATAAAATTTGGAAAGGCATCAAGATCAGACAAACGATTTTGCAGGACTGATTGCAGCCAAACCGTGAGGAATTTGAAGAAATAGTTGAAAATTCATTTCCCAAATGGACCCATTTACCTTCCGCGTAAAAATTTTCCCAAAAAAATACACGATTTAAGACATATTGATGTATCTTTACAAGGCAAATTTTAGGTGGCGAAAATTATTAGTGATGCTCAGACTGTTCACTCATTGTATAAATATATGAGAAAGTTCAGAGCCAAGAGATCTAAGAATTGGAGAGGAGGATTTTTATCCTTTCTCTTTTGTATATTATTTTTTTTGTAAACCTTTTTTTTTCAAATGGAGTAACGGATAATTGGAATCTTTGGGAGAATGGACGAGTATTTTCAAAGAAGAATATGGAATTCCGGGTTGCTTAATGGCTTTTGTCCTATGAGTAAAATGGTTTTATTTTCATTATAATATCTTCATATTCTTTGATTAATTGATTATACATTGATTTAAATTAGCTTTAGTCTATTTTATCAATACATGGTTAATTATTATCATTTATATATTAATTTTTTCAATCTTTAAGAGTTTATTATCCTCAAAAAATCATTTTTGGACCACAATATGCGCATGCGATTTTGAGAAAGAATATGAGAAAACAATTCATCTTTGGCTTTAGACCTGTGTGATACTTATTCCATTTTGTTCTTTCATTACTGTTGTATCATGAGAATATTATTATGGTTGATTTTAGCTTTAACTTGTCATCATATGGTGTTTTCATACTATTAAATGTTATATGCTATCCATAATTTCTTATTCCATTTTTTATGTGTGATTGATCTATCATTTGATCATTTTTGAATTTATTCTTAATGTTAAATGTTGGATAAAATCAATATTCAGATCTGATTTTTCTCTCATTCTTAAATATTGATCATCTTAAGATCACAAGATTTTTAATTAGATCTCTTTTTGTTGTTATTAATTTTCTCCAATATCAAATACTTTTTTGAATGTATTCTAGAAGTGCTAGTATTGTTTTGTTATAGGTTTCCCTTAACAACAATATAGACAGGAGCTCATACAACACGGGAAGATAAACTCAGTTGACTGGTCAGTTGGAGGTTAGTAGATGCATTATTTTCTTTTATTTAGAATTGTTTATGAATGAAACAATGATTACATTAATTAGTTTTGATTGTTTTTGTGTCACTATTTCAATCGTATTCATTTAGTATTTATTTGTTTAATATCTTTAAAAACAAAAACAAAAAGAAGTGTTGTTCATATTTGTTTCAAAAACCTTATCAAATAATCATTTTCGCAATATTTCATGCAAACATTGTAACCTGTATATATATTGTTTATATTCACATTTCTTTTTAATAAACATAAGTCAATAATATATCATTTGTTAGAATCATAGATTTTAGATTAGTTTCATTTCTTTTATTATTTGTAAGACTTTAGTTGGCCAACGGAGCCATTAAACCCGTCAAAATAGGCAACACCAAATGGCTTGGGTTATTTAGACAACCCCGGACCGGATCTATTCTTCCAGTTGACGGTAAGTCAAATTCGTCCGTCAACACTTAGGTGTGCCATTCATTTATCAGGGTCTCTTTGGCACATGTAACCAAAAATATCTCAACTGGGAACTCAAGGAAACTTGCTGCCAGGAAAAATACCAACAACCAACAACAAACACTTGATGTTACCATTTAACTCACTCAGGAGTTCACTCTTCAGGCCTGAAAAATTGACTCTTCAATCTTTAGCTCCAAAATGCTCTAGATATGCTCCAATGTGCCCTAGAATTTTCCCTCCATGTATGCTCCAACTCCAAGCTCTCTTTCTTTATCTCTCATTGTTTCTCATGCACAAAAACTGATTGTCTAAAACTGTTGTCCCAACCCATATGAATTTCCTCCCTTTAGATTTATTTTCTTGAATCACACACTTCCCCAAGATGATTCTACTCAGCCCCCATGTGCCCAATAACTATGGGATGTTACTTCTCACACCCACCCTCTTACATGTATTCAATTACTAGCTTTGGGAACATTCAATCATGAATTAGAAGGTTCATATACAAAGAAAAATTTTAGGAAAATGGGTTGAATTAATATACATGGGTAACTCCCCCTTGGATACCCTCTTAGGAATTGTCTTAGACCCTCCCCTCTCTTGTGGATTAATTCATCCCCCCTTCTCTATCCATGTCCCCTTAGCAATTGTCATCACATTTTATTATTAACATTCATAAATACAATTCACATATTACATCACTTGGTCGTAGCCACATATTATATCAACATTAAGTATTAATTAAATTGGGGATTATAGTGGGGATGTTACAATATGTACTAAAACATTTGTCAATATGAAAACACACTTTGTCAATACAACATTATATGTACTAAAATATTTGTCAATACATGGGAGCTACATAGAGAAGATGGATTGAATGCCAATGATTATTAGAATAATAATTCACATAGGAAACAAGGGGTTGGAAGGATACATACAACAATGTTATTGGGAGCACATATGGAGAAGAAGAGAAAAAAAAAAGGAGAAAAAAAAAACACATGATTATATCAAACAATTCAATCCATCAAGGGAGATCAAAGCACAAGATTACCTCATCCTAAATATGCCTTGAAGGGAAAAACATGTTATGGGCCAACTCAAAACTATCTCTAATAGGTTGAGATGTGAGAAGGGTAGATTGAAGCTACCCAGAGAGGAAATAAGTGACAATATTTGTCAAATATGCCATTGAGGTAAGATAGAGATTGAGCACCACTTCTTACTACAATGCACAAGGTACAATCACATAAGAGGGGGATCTATTCTGGAAAAGAGAGATTAGTAAATTTTGTTCCATAGTTTCCACCTAGAGGAAGTGGCGAGGAGAGAGATGAAGACGATGCACCATAAGGATAAAGTGTTATAAACCAACTCAATGAAAACATCTAGAAGCAACCTAGCTAAGTAGTTGAACAAATTTGGATCAACCTTGCATGAGGGGGCTCCACATTCCAATCCCTAACTTGTTAATTTTATTTCTGCTTATTTTCTTTATTATATTGTTATAACATTAGGCAAGGACTAGTTGTGTTGTAACGACGAGGTCTCCACTCAATGAACATGTGACATAGCATGTTCATTCGTGGTATATTAAAGAATACCCCTAATTTCACTATATATTGATAAATGCCTCCCCAAATCCTTTTGTTTAACCCCCCTCCCAATACATTTTTCAAAAAACAAAAACTATTTTTACTAGATATCCCTTATTTTTACCAAATACCACTTTTTATACCCCCCAATACCTACAATATATTGAATCTATTTTTCATAATTTAAAAACCCCCTTTGTGAATGAACATAATAAGATATTGGTCAATAAGGTGAATCAATCGTGGTTGTAACACTCAGATCCCATATATCATTTGATCAACATGGATGTTTTAATAAAATCTATTATATTCTATTCTCTTATACTATTTTTACCAATTGGTTATTGGATAGACTATATAATTCCTTGTGATTAGAGATCACTTCTTCATATCTACAATTTTTTGTGAGATCCACCCAATATCCAATGGCAAGTTCGTGTTTCCCTAAAAATTACAACTTATGCTCCCTGATGCCCCTAACACTATTTTTCCTAACTTCCCAAATGTATTATTTTCCCCCACATACAGATTGTGCAAATCCCATCATTTGCATATTATTCATTTATTATATATATTCAATCATTACCTATTTATTTGGTGTCTTTCACCAAATATCACTCCTCCTCCTCATTAATTGAAATCTGGTAAACCCAAATTTTGAATTCCTTTTAAAATGCAAGAAGTCCCAAATTTGAATTGCAATTGTTTTTTTACTTCATGAGAATTTGATGGGTGTTGTTAATTCTAGTTGGGTGTAACTGAATGGATAACATTGCAATGAAAGTTTTGAAATTTCTAAATGTTAGATCAAGTGTGAGTGTTGATAGAGAGCATCTTCTTTATTTTAGTTTTAGTCACTGCAATGTTTCTAAAAATTGTTGGTTCTTGTGTCTTCTTCAGGTGAATGATGGATAAAATTCTCAAAGGGAGACATTTTCCAGTCATTGTTCATGAGATAGATAGTTACACATCATGATCTATGTGCCCCAACTCCAATAAGAGGGTCCTGAAAATACTTTATAAAGTGATTCTCTCTAAGCAAAGAGTCTTCTTATTTGAATATGAAGGTATGAGGCCAATTCAAGTATTGGAAGAGGTCTCCTAGTATGATCATGAGTCGATTATTGTTTCCATCTTCTAAGGACTTGATAACTTATCCATTTCAATGATCATCTTCAAGGTAGGGTGTTCATGCTAAGGTACTCAATAAAGATTGAGAAGACATACAAATAAAAAGGATCTAAATAAAATATTGGCTGCATTGGCTTAAAAATAGGGACAAGCCAACCAAAACCTTATTTAAATCCCTTACCTCTGAGGAAGCAGTAAATCACATTAAAACCCTCAAAATTGGTGAAGGAAAGACAATTGACGAGGTAAATATTTAAAAGGAATTTGTTATACAATATAAAATCTTATTCAATCATAGGTTATAATGAAGGAAATAAAGGTGACCATGCGAAATTGTATTGTTCTAATCCCTCAAAAATTGACTCAAGATAAATAATGGATGTGTGTATTAACAAGGGATGACATTAGTTGAATTGACAGTGGACCTTAAGGAAATGATTAATGAAAATGTTCCTATGACATGATGACCACCCATGTGAATTCTACAAAGCCACTTGGGAACATTTTGTGGGGAAAGTCTATTGCAAGCATATAAATAAGTTGCATGTACTCATATTATGCATAGTAGTCGCATCAATAAAGGGTTCATAAAATTCATTTTGAAGCTAGGAGACCCAGAACTAATCACAATCTAGTGGTCAATAGTCTTGTTGAATGTATCTTACAAAATTTTAGCCAAAGAAGTCACTAGGGAAGGCAAGTTTTATCCGATAATGATACATTTTGGATAATGTACTATTTGTCTAGGAAGGTATGGAGTGGGCCAAAGCCAAGGCCTAGAGACATTAAAATTGACTTTTAAAAATTCTATGATAAGGTGGAATGGCCATTCATCCATTACATGCTTAAATCTTGGTTAGCCCCTTCTTTACTACGGCAATAGAAAATTTATTTGCAGAAGCCACAACTCTTTTATTTATCATTCATGTCAAGATTGAAGAGAAAGGATCTATAGATTGATTCGTAAGGTTTCCCTCTGTCCCTAACCCTCTATGTAATGGTTGTTGAATCCCTTCATTATCTCATCCACAATATAATGGTGTAAGGCCTCATCAAGGGTAATTATCTATTAGGTCTAGTTGATGGTTAACTAGTGGATGACAACTTAATTTATGGCTCTTTTCTAATCATTGTTGAATAGATGAAGAATCCAAACAATTCCATGGGATGCTTTCAGTTGTTTTACGAGACTTAGGGATTGAAGTTGCAAATGAACAAAGCCTAATGCTACCCTCAAAATCAAAAGGATATTCTTGATTCAGTATTAAGCCAAGGGTAGGCTTAGTTGCAACCTTTCCATATGTTCAAATTTATTAGGATCCTATTCACCTTAGTAGCCTCTTTGAATGACCTATGGGAAGTATTGTTTCTCATAGTTTCTAAAAAAATTGATAAATGGATTATGAACCCCTTATCCCTTGCAATCAAGTTTCAAAGTTGTACCAAAATTTTGTTTGCTACCCAGTTTTTTATTCATCATGTTGGGTCCCCTCCACCCAGACCTATGCCAAATTTGAAAAGATCCTTGGTAATTTCTTATGATCCAATTCTAGTGAATACAAAGTCTTTCATAGAGGTAGTTGGAATCTATGTTGTACCCCCCAAGAAAAAGGAGACATGGGTATTTTTTCCGCTCAGACACGAGACCAAGCCCTTTGCACCAAATGGATACTTAAAATAGTAGAATGGAAGGAGGAATGGAAGAAAATGCTAAAATATCACTTCACCTCAGAGGCCCCACTTGGTTGTAATATATGGATTAAAATAAAATTCCAGAGTACCTTATTGACCAATTCAACTCTCATTCAAGTTAAGTGAAACTTTGTAGCCAAAAGTATTGGGAAATCCTAGGAGGTTATCAAACACAAGTTGGTGTGGAAAAGTGATTCACTTAGAGTTAGGTTTCCTTCAATGAAAACTATCTATGGTGGTCCCTAGTAGTTATTAAAGAGGGGAATCCATTTGCTTAAATCCCATGGTTTTTATTCAAGAGGCTATTAAATAAATGCATTTTACTCCTAGGATACCTTAATGACAACTAGGAAAAAGATTGGAAAATTTGGGAAGCCTTGAAAGTAGAATCCAAGCTCAATCCTACTGACACAATCGATTTAGAGAAAGTCAAGAGGATGATCCCGGAAAACCTTTTCCTTAAACTTGACTTTCAAGGGTCATAGGTGTGGTGGAAATATTGGACATGGATTCAAAGAAAATGGTTCTTGAAATATAAGATGGCCAATGACTATAAATGGATTTATAATAGGCTTGATCTTCAGGGCATGCTTCATAAAATCTAGAGAATTGAGTCTAGATGATTTGGATTGGACCATTGTACAATTTTTCATCTATCTTGGTGCTTTATGGGTGGAAAAATTGGAGGAATTGACTTGCAAGGCCCATTTTAATGGTAGGTCCCAGTTTGGATATTTGGGGTCCAGAACCTTCCCTCGCCATTTTGAGGCATCAAATGGAATTTTGGGGGGTCAAAACTATGGGGAATAGCTCCCATTCCCTCGATATTATTATACACATAATGACATTTCCAACAGGGCAAAAATCACCTCAATTGAAGCTCATATGCAGAAATTATGCCTCTCGCAAGTTAACCTACCTTATTGACCACCATGGTACTGAGTAAATTCCATGTTAGCGTTCATTACTCACACATGTGGGGACATTCATTTGTGACTTTCAAGATATCATATACCCATAAATATAAATACACCCTCATCATTAATTCCAGTTGCTTTCATGCAAAACATTATGATTCCAATGCTAAAATCATAAAAGAAAATCCAAACATGTTGATTCTTTCTGAACATGGCTTATAATTTACCAATTAAAAAGAATAGATTTAGAAAGGTGCCATATATTTTTGATGGTATATCCACCTTTCCTTGTTTTTATAAATAAATTTCATCTGCTAATTACCATAATAGAGCCATGCAAATGAAATGATAACTTCCACTACAAAAATGCCAATAATTAAGTTCCTTTCATAGGTTGTTCACATTAGGTATGCAAAACTTCTAAAACCTGAGAAACCTTACACAAATTAGAAAAATTAATTCATCATAGGAGTTTATGAGCCTCTAGCAAGCATTGGCAAATAATTGTTAAAGTCATCTAGACTTCTCCATTAAAGATAGAAATCTTCATCGTGAAGGGATACCATCTATGTTGCAAACTCTTCTTCTTCGTCATCTAGAAGAAGGTATGGGTTCTTGTCTACCATTTCAAACTTGTAAAATGTAAATATATAGAAGGAAAGGATTGCATCCTCTTCTACACCATTTCTCACCCACTTGTACTTGTATGTTGTGATTGTTATGAGGGAGTAAACTATGATTCTAGTAACATATAAATAGCTAACAACAACAATGTAAAATTTCCTAAAAAGGGTCAATTTTGCCAAGTTCCTACCTTCCTTACCATTAGTATTGAATGCTTCATAGAGATTATTGATGGACCAAACTATTGGAAAAATGATTGCAAAACAAGAGATAATATTTTTAAGCAAAAATGTTTTCTCCCATGTAAACCAATCTTTTGTAGAAGGTCCAGTCTCAATGATGACTATGCTCACATTGTTGGAAAAAACTCGTAGTGGAATCACAATCATAAGAATATTTTTTCTCTATTCCCCGAAGGTAAGGTTTAAAAAACAACAACATGTACTTAATAGAGCTATTACAGTTTAGATCAGGATGTAACCATAATTAAAAGCCATATATGTATTTGTATGTATGTATCTATGTGTGCATGTATGTATATGTATATTCGTGGAAATGTACTTGTAGAAAACCCTCTGAATACTTCCCCATGATCCATGGATGGTAAGCATGGTAAACATGTCGGTCTTGATTACGAGACATGATAAAATCATGTCTGGCTCAAAACCAATCGAGCTAACCCTTCTCTCTCTCTCTCTCTCTCTCTCTCTCTC
>ML804680.1:139209-170450 GCA_009831015.1 Picea engelmannii | reverse complement strand
TATATATATATATATATATATATATATATATATAGAGAGAGAGAGAGAGAGAGAGAGAGAGAGAGAGAGAGAAATATAGATATATATAAATATTTGATTACACACCTATCAAGTCAAATGTATTTACAAGTAGGTGGACTGTGACCTCAAAATCATGATTTCTATGTAAATAAAGAGCATAAAGGGACATATCCATGATTGCTCTCAACATGTACTATGAATCAAACTTAAAATGGGCATCTATTGTTTTCTTTGAGAGAAATGGTATGGAGAGAGCTCCAATTGACATATATGGACCCAACAAAGACAATATTAAGAGGTTGAATTAGAATTGTAACCCAGAGCTACCAACACACGCCCTTTTCTCTCTCCAATCTATTCTAGTTTTCTATTCAGAGTGTGGCTTTCACTTCTAGAGGTTCAAAGAATCAACCAAGGACTTTTAGAAGGAAAGTTAAGTATTGTGAAATTTCTAGATAAATAAAGCATTTTGCAGTGTCAAGTTGACTAAATTCAAGGGACCAACAAGCTCATGAAGGTGTTTCCCTACTATCTCATGTTTTATAATGCCTCCTTTATTTTCATCGACATGAATAATAGTATTAAAATTACCAACTATTATGCATACATTAGTGAGTTTACTTGTAATATCTCCAAAAGAAAGAAGTTGATATCCAAGCTTTGTTGCTACTAGCATGTGGAAATTTAACCATTTTGGTATTCCACAGAATGAGAATCCCACCAGAGAAACCTCTAGAGCTATTGGGAATTTCAAAATCAACTGAGAAAAGAGACTCTTCCTATCGGTGTCACACATTTAATATGTTCAAGGAAAACAATATCTAGATTCTCTAATGTTATTTTGTGCTTGAATATTCTTCTTTTGTATGGGGCATTCAATCCTTTTACAATCCAAGAGATAATATTCATGAGGAAGAATGTTTGGGGATGGGTCAGAAAAATATGTTCATAGTTTTACATTGCCAACATCTACCATATTGTGTCCCTCTTCATCTCTCTTATAGGAATGGATTATCCCATCTATGGGCATTCCCTGTCCTCTTATCATACAATCTATCATCGACTACACAAATAATATTCAATTCGTTAAACAAAATCAATGCACACATAAGATCATGGATTTTATGCACCGTGGCCCTTTGTTTTACACAAACACAAATATAAAACACTAATAAAAAGATAAAGTGTAGAGAGCGAAAAGAAATGACATTAGATCACATTAGTGGAAGCACATATAAGTAAATAAGAGAATCCACATGAATAACAATATATATATATATATATATTCTAATTTAACAACAACAAATACTGAATAGTGATCTATATGAATTCATTTTTTATTTTTTATTTTTTTGGTAAATAAAAGGGGGTGGGACCTGTTATATATCTTTAATCAAAAAACCAAAACAGCTGTTTAGGATGCCAGATGTCCCGCCTGGGTAGGAAACCGGGACATCTGGACGTCCCCTGCCAGATGTCATCCTGGTTACACAAAAAGACTAAGTTTACCCTGCAGCATCCTGCCCGAAGGAAACCAGGGCGTGCATTCATGAATATATAACTGAGTAGCATAAGTTATAACTGAGAAAGACTGTAAACTAGATGGCTCTAGGCCTAACTGAAAACAAGATAATAAAGCAAAAAACCAACTCTGGATTTCCATTGACCTGCTATCCTGCGCACTGGTACTGTTCCTCGGTCTGCTTCCATCCGGCTGGGAATGCATATGGACGCGCACAAGTTGGGCATTGTCGCMTCGGATGCGTCCTGGAATGCGCCGAGAAATACATGTCTAGTCTCTACTCAATTCTTGTTAACCTGAAGGTCTGGTCGCCCAGCAAACTTCTGAGTTCAAAGATGAGGCTGAGGTATTCCCAATTTGGWGAGGGTGGTTGTACTTGGCTGGAACTTGCGTTTGAGTCRTGCCCTGGTGGATTGGCCCTCGTCTCCTTCCTGACCGCATCGGAGGGAATCTCTTCTTCTATATAATAGGTGGGGTGGGGCGTTTCTGTACAKGCATCTTTGGGGGCAGCCCTCTCGCCAACAGACGGGTGTTGCCTATCCTGACCAAATTCCGTGGAAGGGTTCCACTTCTCGGGCACAGTGAACAGTAGGTGCTCTGGTATGATGTCTGGTATACCCCTTTCTGGAATTTCTTCGACGACATACGCCATGGGTGGCGTGCGTGGCTTCGCTTTCCTTCGACGTCTGGCAATGGCAAGAGCTGCTTCAAATGTTTGTTTCCTCTGCCTTCTGGATTTCGCAGCGTACCAAGTTGCGCCCCTCCGGGGTGTCCCGCGCAGTTGTGTTATTGTGGAGGGGTGGTGGGATGCCCAATTTCTCCCCCGAGAGGTTGCTCTGCTGCCTGACGCGATAAGAATCCCTGAAAACGGGACCTGTTCCTGCAAATTCCCAAGGAAGCGACTGCTATTTTGCAGCTCTACTGGAGCGAGAACTACCCAAAGCAGCTAGTGCTCTCCTCCCACAATCCTAATAATGAAAATGAACACGAGCCGAACCTCCATAACTTGAATGCCCGGTTTAATGTTGCAAGCCTGCCTGGTACGCTTCCCGCGAGCGAGAGGCCTCGTCGGGTTAATGCCCTTACGCTGGTTCATTGCAATTTTAAATGCTGAGGGGACGTCGGCCAGTCGATGTATTAATGCGACGTCTTGGCTGGTGTCTGCATGGCAACCTCTCCCTACGTGTCACCCCATCCGGGGCTATATGAATTCATTCTTACAACCATTCAATTTTTATTTTTTAAAATCAAAATATATAGGCAGATATGAACTTATCTGTTTGAAATCTGCAGGCCAAAAAACTGGCAAAGCAAGCAACTTCCACCCAACCATAGGTATTTCTCTATGGACACCACCCCCCTATTCAGGCTATGATACCACCGTGGCAAAGTAGGAAATGAAAAATCTAAATTTACAAATTAAGCAAGTCCAAACCAAGTGATTTTTATTGTTGAGGTTCTTGAGGACAAATCAACTCTTAGGCACCCACATTACCTGTCCCACACAACACAAGAAGTTCTATGCTACATAGTACCTCAGAAAATCCTCCCTTTAGTGATATTTAACATGTGCATAGAAAGGTCTAGGCTGATATATCAATCTTATGAAAAATCCCCTTGGTTTCTTGACACTTTTTCCAGGTCTAATAGCTTCCTTTCATGGCTGGTATATTCTATCATAAACTTGGCTCTCTTTTTCTCCCGTCTAAATCTCCAAAAACTCATTTTCTTACCCCTTTCCAATATCCTCTTTCTTCCTATTTGAATTTCTCATGCATGCATAATAGTAAGATAATTCAAATTCAACTTCTTTCCTATTTACAAGAATGTAGGGGAGACAACTTGCTAGTTTTCAGGAAATGATGGATTAGATTGAGGAATTTTTTTCCTCCACTCCTCTTAACCTCTTTTAACTTTGCAACTCAGATTTTGAAATGAGTGAAGGTTCAAGGTAACATAAGGTAGATGTTTTTAGGCATAAACCCCCCCTTAGACCCAGGTCCCTCACCTTTCCCCTCTTGTCATATCATAGCCCTTGTAGGAACTCTTGCTCCATCAACCTTGTTCATTTTTTATTAACTACCTAAATAAAATACTTACAATATTCAAGAGGATCAAATCAGGATGTTACATCCCCTCCCCCTTGGAATAACACTGTCCCTGGTGTTTTGTTACTACAACAATGTTTATGTCATCATTATTCAACTATACCTGCAATGTCATTCTCTTCATTGTCTTGGTATACAATAGTCTCACATTTCCTACAACATCCATCCATATAAACAGATATCGTAGCCATTTATACGCATGTAATATTTCATCAATATAATTTCCATTCTATGAATTTTAAGTTCCTAGCTAAAACATGTATATTCATAACATGAGATAAAGTATACAATTCATTACAATACTTATCTCTATGAATATGTATTTTTCCCATATGGCTTCCATGGATAGAACCCAACTCATTGGTTTCTCATACACTCCCAATGCACTCATGATCCTAGGTAGCATGTATCATAAATCTTTTACAACATATTCATTCAATTCTCCTCTTCATTATAGTCACTCACCCTCCAGGATTAGGCATCCCCTTCTCTACTACAAAGTCCCTCAAGCGATCCATCATTTTCCAAGGCTTCCTTGTAACATCCCCCAACTTAACCAAGGAAAATTGCTTGCCGAAAATACACATAAATGCAATTTTTTTTATTAGCTTTCTATAGATTGTCAGCTACAAATTATTATTTAAATGCATTTGCATCACGTTGAGCTGCATCATGCTAACCAACATGAATTTCAGGCCTTCACTGATTCAAACTGTGCACACAATATCCTTTGTACAACACGCAAAAACTATCCACAACGCACACATAACAAGATTATTACTACATGCGACAACCATTCCTAGCGTGTGTGACGATTCAAGCATTGCGTCGGAATATGTTACCCTTACTACTAAAATCCATTAACAAATACATTTAAATACGGAACTATGAACTACATGACATGCAAGCTCATGCAATTGTTCATACTATCCAAATAGGTAAATACAACTCATAAATTTCACCACAATAGCAGTTAAAATCATAAAACGCAAAACAATTAATCTCATAAATTAATGCAAGAAAACATATAAACACTTATCTTTTAAAATAGTTGTGCAACCAACTCCTTGGGAAGGACATTCCAACCAACCATATACTCGTTCCAAATCTCAACAACAAGTCACCCCCGAATTGGGGCTAGGAATCCACAAGAAAATGGTTTCTCTCATAGTCCACTCAAAGCTCAATATCCCACAACCCACTAGTATTTTCCTACAGTTATCCCTAGTTTCCTCCAGCTCTCTTCCCCTTGAACTTCCCAACAAGGAGTGTACCCCTTCACTACTCTGATTCCATTGGGCATCCCATTCATTTATCAGGGTCTCTCTAGCATAGGTAAATAGGAATCTATGTACTAGGAACTCAAGGGAACTCACTTCCAAGAAAACTACCAGCAACAACAACAAACACTTGATGTTACAATGCAACTCACATAAGAGTTCACTCTTCAGGCCTGACAACCTAGGTCTTAAATCTTCATCTCCAAATCATTCCAAATATGCTCCCACGTGCTCTAGAATTTGCCAAGCCTTCTTAATCTATCCCCCATATTATTTTTCCTACTCTCTGCTTGTTGTTCATGCAAAACTCAATGTGTAAAAACTGTCTATAACTGACCATACGAATTTTATTTATTTTGTTTACTTGCTTGACTTACACTCTTCCTCAAACTGATTGTACTCAACCCCATGCTCTCCAATAACTATGGGATGTGACTCTCACACCCACCCTCTTACATGATTTTGATGTTGGGTTCTCATACACTCAACATAGATTTAGAATTTATCTCCAATGATAATAAAATTCAGAAAATCTAGATTGAATTAATACCCATAATTAATTTCCCCCTTGGACCCCTCTTAAACACTCTCTTCTCTTGTGGAAAAACTTATACCCCATCTCTGTCCATATTCCAGTAGATGGTATCACATTTATTTATTTAAAAACAGAAAATGCATTCACACATTACATTTCTTAGCCATAGCCACATTAATATTTACATTATGAATAAATTAAATTGGGGATTATAGTAGGGATGTTACATTCCTCACATAGGAAGGGTATAGAGATTTACAGTCAACCAAGGTGTCCCTATAGCTTTCTCTAACGTAGCATAGCACATCTCAAATGCGATCAAGGCATATCATGGGTTCTAGTGTCACTACAGTGGCATTCCCCATGTTTTTCAACTTCAATGACCATCATTTGTCCTTCCTAGAGAAATTCATCATCTCACCTCAAGATTTCTGTCATAATTATGTCTGCAATTAGACATCTGCAAAGTGGAGATTTTGTGTACACTACAACACATGCCTTGCACAAAACAAAATACTAACAAGGAAGGAGAATAATTGTAGTTTGTGACACAAAGCAAACTTTACAAGAAGTTTCTATTACAATCTTCGCTATATGAGTCAATCACGTCACTTCTGAATCCTTCTTTTTTTAGTATGTTCTTGCATTTAAACCTTTGCATGACAAAGATTCATAATTCCATCAACATGGAGTCTTTGTAATTCATCAAGTGTTGCAAGGTCCAAGCCATCAAGATTCTCACTCTTAAGATGAGAAAGGATTGATTCCACCTCTAGATGTCTTTGTCCCTCACATTCAAGATAAACGTTCAGCTCTTCCAAAGTAGTGATATTAGCCTTGTTTTAATTTGGCTTTGTCTCATTCGAGATGTTATTTCTTTCAACAGAGTATGTCGTATTGTTGTCACCTACAAGGATTCTAGATTTTCAATCTCATGTATTCAATACTCCTTGCATGACTTCATCTAGATTCTTTTGTCCCTTTTTCAGTTTTGCAACAAGAACCCACATGTTTGCAAGCTCATTTTCCAGGTCTTCCTCTCTTTGTTTTGCTTCTCCAATTCACGTTTGGAACTTCTGATTCGTTTTGTTCCTTTTCCAACAATATAGTTTCCAAAGCATATTCCATGTCATGACTTGCAATAAGACTTAGAATGAGGATAAACCACACCAGTGATACTATGCTCACAATCTATTATTCAATGAAGACAAATTACATCATAATATAGGACTCCAGTCTACTTAGGCGGTTACGACAATCAACAGGAAAATAGGATCTACATTAAACACTAGTAGAGATTGTCTACGTAACTAGATCTTGCTCCATTATTTCCAAGTCTCCCCCTTAATGGAGAATGGATTGAATTCTACACCTAACATCTCCCTAAACATCTCAAACTTAATCTTTCCAAGAGACTTAGTGAAAATATCAACAATATTTTCACAAGTATTACAATACAAAAGAACTATTTCATTTGACTGCAACTTTTCTCTAACAAAATGAATCTGAGCATCAACATGATTTTTCCTTGCATGATAAATCATATTATTCACCAGCTTGATTGAACTTTGATTATCACATTTGATCATTGTAGGTTCCTTTTGTTCTTCTCCAATATCTTGAAGAAGTCTTCTCAACCAAATAGCTTCACAAGTTGTTGCACACAAGGCTTTATATTCTGCTTCAATAGAAGACAAAGATACAGTAGCCTGCTTTTTACTGCTCCATGAAACAATCCCGGATCCAATACCAAATGCATATACAGTGGTTGATCTTCGATCATGCGGATTGCCATCCCAATCAGAATCTGAGTAACCTGTCAACTCAACATCAAATGCATCAGTATATTTAATACCATAATCAAGTGTTCCTTTTAGATACCTGAGTACCGCCTTTGGTGCATTCCAATGGATTTCTTGAGGTTTCTCCATAAACTGACTTAACACACTCACAGAATATGCAATATCAGGTCTGGTTGTGGTGATATAATTCAAACTACCCACCATCTGTCTATACATCGTGCCATTCACCTCCTTCGAACTATCATCACAAAAAAGTTTCACATTCTGCTGCATGGGAACAATAGAAGGTTTATACTGATCCATTTTAAATCTCTTAAGTACTTCTCTGACATACTTACTCTGACAGATAAAATATTTTCCTGCATTTCTCCAAAATTCAAGACCTAGGTAGTAATGTAACTCACCAAGATCTTTCATTTCAAAAACTTGTGGCAATTGCTCCTTGATTTCATCAATTAATTTCCCTGCATTTCCTGTAATTATTAAATCATCAACATATAAGGAAATCGATACTATATACCCCTGCTCATCAAATTTGGTATACAGATTTGGATCACTCTTGCTCCTCATAAAACCCTGTTGAAGAAAGAAAGAGTATATCTTCTCATACCATGACCTAGGTGCCTATTTTAGTCCATACAATGCTTTCTTTAATTTACACACAAAGTGTTCTTGCCCATGTTCCACAAACCCTTCAGGTTGAGTAAGGTAAACCTCCTCCTTTAACTCACCATTCAAAAATGCAGATTTAACATCTAATTGGTGTAGCATAATCAATACCTTTTGTTTGTGAATACCCCTTTGCCACCAATCTAGCCTTATATTTGTCTATACTACCATATGATTTAAACTTGGGTTTGTATATCCATTTGCATCCAATGGGTTTTTTATGTTTAGGCAATTCAGTCAATTCCCAAGTATTATTTTTCATTATAGATTCATATTCTTCCTCCATTGCATTTCGCCATTCATCATGTTCATTGGCTTCATTAAAAATCATGGGTTCTATGACATTTGAAATGCCACTCATTAGAGCATAGTCTATATACATCTCAGGGAGCCGAACTTGTCGTGAAGATCTTCTCAACTGATTATTTTCCTCCCCACTTTGTGAATATATGTCTTCACCACTAGGTGAACTCTGACTGCTTGAAGTGTCCATATCACTATCATTGAGTCCTACTTGTTGTTGTTGTTGTCTTTGCGGTTGTGGTTGTTGCTTTGGTCGTTGTTGTGATGGTTGTTGCTTCTCTTCTTTAACTCCTTCATCAAGAATTCTATGCCATTCCTCATGATTGTTGTCATCATGCTTCCCTACTTCATGCTCATGGAAAAATATATCTCTACTCGCAAATACTTTGTGAGTAGAAGGATCAAACAGTTTGTATGCTTTTAATTCAGAACAATACCCTATGAAAATACATTTAATGTCTTTAGCATCCAATTTCTTCCTATTATCCTTTGGAATATGTGCAAAATCCTTACACCCAAATACTTTCAAATTATGAACTACAGGTTTGGAACCATACAAGACTTCGAAAGGAGTAATATTATCAAGACACCTTGTTGGACTTATATTCTTTAAATAAACTATAGTACTTATGGCTTCAGCCCAAAATTCATTCGAGATATTCTTACCTTTCATCATATTGCATGCACACTCTACCAGAGTTTTGTTTTTCCTTTCAACAACTCCGTTCTGTTGTGGACCGTGGGGTACTGTAAACTATTGTACTATTCCATGATCTTTGCAATATTTGATGAAGTCCCATGATTTATACTATCCCCCTTGATCTGAACAGGGGATTTTGATGGATTTTCCTGTCTTCTTTTCCACCATGGTTCTGAATTCCTTAAAGTACTCAAAAACATCACTTTTTCTTCTAAGGAAATAAACCCATGTGTATCTCATGCAATCGTCAACAAATAACAGAAAGTAAAATGCACCTCCTAAAGACCTATTCTTCATAGGTCCGCAAACATCAGTATGCACAATATCTAACACATCTCTCTTTTTCCTATCAGGATTAGAGGGTAATTCATCTATGTGCATCTTTCCTAATGCACATCCTTCACAAGCAATATTCTCATTCTTTAACATGGGAAGTCCTTCAACCATATTTTGTTTCTGTAATAAAAATAAATCGTGATGATTGATGTGGCCATAGATTTGATGCCAAAGACTCTCGGTTGGCATAGTTGCATAAGTCAGTGCGTGATGTTCTTTGTTGGTAACATCAAGCTTGTATATCCCTCCTTCTCTGACTCTCATTGCAACAGTTCTGTATTGGTCCAACAGATCCTTCACTATGCAATAATTCTTGAAGAATTCAACCTTCAAGTTTTGATCTGTAATGGTGGACACATAGATCACATTTTTCTTTATCCTTGGCACATACACAACATTGTGAATGTGACAAACAATACCATTCGACAATTTTATTGTAATATCTATGTATCCCTTGATCTGATGAGCGCGGTCATCCCCAAGATATATGTTGGCACCATTCTGTGTTTCTTTAAAATTAGTATACCACTTCTTATTACATGTCATGTGTACTGATGCTCCGGAATCCATAAACCAAGCATCAACATCATCAGTTTCAGTAGACAAAGTAGCATTAGACATAAATAGTCTAAGATCCCATGAATCAAAATTCGGAGGTTCTTCAATATCATCACTAGCAATAAACAATATGAGATCATGATTTGAAGATTTTTCTTCATAATGACCTGAATGTTTTCTAGGTTTCTTCCTAGCCTCGTCACTCTTCTTCTTATGACAGTCTTTAATAAGATGTCAAGGTTGACCACAATAAAAACAACTCCTTTACTTATTCCTGTTAGAGGGCATACCTTGATTCGGCCTTGGAGATTTTCTTCTCTGCGATGAAGTGCCTCATATGCCTCTTTCTCCTGATCTCCCTCTCAAGGATCTCTTATTTGACCACAATGCCAAATCTTTATTCTAAGGCTTCAATTTTGAGCGCCTCTCTTCCTCTTGCAGCAAAATACCTTTCAATTCTTCAAAAGTAGGAGGTTTCTCGCTTGCTACAAGACCTATTATGAACATATGATAGTCTTGTAGAATACCATTTAAGGTAATTGTGACAAGATCAGTGTTGGAAACTGTTTCTCCTATATTTCCTAGCTTGTCTTTCACCTCTTTAATGCAACCCAAAAATGAACTAACAAATTCATTTCCATCCATCTTAATGCCTACCAACCTAGTTTTCAGGAACAGAATACGATTTGTGTTGCTAGTTTCATATAAATCTTTAAGCATTGTCCACGTTTCATCAGAAGTTTTAGCTTCTCTAATATGTGGAATTATTTTATTTTTAACAGACATACACAGCAATACCTTGGCCTTGTTTTCACGCTTATCCCAATCTTGGATTTGTGTTGTTGTCACACCTGTAGCCGCATCAGATTTCTCTTCATCTCCCTTCGCAATCGTCCAAACACCATACCCTTCCATCAGGGTCTGCATTTTGAATTTCCACTTAATGAAATTCGAGCCATCTAATTTGTTGGCTTCAATGAGGTAGGTCTCTTCTAGCGGATTCACCATCTCTGGAAGTGTTTGCTCGTCCACTCAGACAATGGATCCTTGTATCACCAAGAATATTCAACTTTCATCAATTTTCTCCTATGTTGAGCAGTCCGTCGCTCTGCCTTTGGATCCACCGATCCATCTCTCAGCTTGGCTCTCATATTTCTTAAAATAAATATAAGCAAAGCTTAAAAGAAACCTTAACACCAATTCATGTATATAAAAAAAATATAAATTCCTTAAAAGAAACATTTTTTTTAATACACATACATCCACCTTTTAATACTCATACATCCACCTCGTGATTTATAAAGCTATCTCTAATTTTAACCCCTCCAACATTTGCATAAGAAATCGTGGCACCCTTTTTCAATGCTCCATAAAACTCATGCTTCAAACTCATTCTTCAAACTCACACTTCACGGATCCCAATCTGCTTCCCTTCGTAGCAAATAAACTCACGAGGTATGCACATAGCGAACTACCCAAATGCGACTTGGGATCCGCACACATCCCAAGTGCAATGCTTCCAAAAATATCAAAGTGAAGAAGCATCCCTAGCAAGCTATTCGGCAATATTCACACCAAAAAATTACAAGAGCCTTAATATTTCAACACACAAATTTCTCAAAGAAAATTATTGGCGCTCCTTGGACTCATGAAAGGCAGCACTAGCGCTCCACTAATATGGCAAGGGGAGGGTGATTCAGAGCTCTCAACGCTCCTAGAGAGTGGAAGGGGTAGCACTAGTTCCCTAGCACTCTTACTTGCACACAATGGGAGCGTGAGGCCTCCAAAAATTTTAATTTTGCAAGTGTGAGAGCGTCGATGCTCCTCTAACACTGTATAGGGAGCACTGATGATTTTTCTCAAATCAATTCGATATCTTGCACTATGGATCTCGCCTCAGGGAGATGGTTCTCTTGGATCTCTAACACAGATCTGATACCAACTTAGAATTAGGAGAAACCACACCAGTGAGACTACGCTCACAATCTATTATTCAATGAAGACAGATTACATCATAATATAGGACTCCAATCTACTTAGGCGGTTACAACAATCAACAGGAAAATAGGATCTACATTAAACACTAGTAGAGTTTGTCTATGTAACTAGTTCTTGCTCCATTATTTCCAAGTATAAGATCCCTTCTAATATCACCCAAGACTATACCTTTGCGGCTAACTAGGTAGAGATCTTGGGATGAATCATTTTGACCATACTTGAAAGAATTTTCTATTCTTCCAAAGGTTGAGTCTTGTGTTGCTTGCAAATCAGATTTCAATTTTTCATTATGATATAATAGCTTAGTAACTTCTTCAGCTAAATATATCAGATCTACTACAGTAGTTGAGGCTAGTTCCTTGGCATAAGATGCCTCTTTCGCCAATTTCTAGTTGTGAACTTCAAGTCCATCCTTTTGTTCAATAAACCTAACCTTGTCTTTCTTTAGATTCTCGATCTCAACTATCTACATAAGAAATTACGACTACAAAGGTGTTTCCTCTTCAAAATCCTATCTAACTTCTCTTCCACACTCTAAATCTCTCCAGACAAGCTACCATGATTTAACTAGCTAGATAAGCCCAAATGAGTTGTCGATTGCACCTCCTTGGTAGATCTTGTATTCATTGCAAAATTAAGTTGTTGTCTAAGAAAAATAATTTCTTCTTGCATGGAATTCAATTATGATATCGCAGCTTGTAGCTTCTCTTGAAGTACTCTATTATTTGTAGTTTTGATCTCAAGTTCAAAAGTGTTTTCATTCAATTGAGTTGTAACTTTTGTGATAGTCTATGACATTTCCAATATATTAGTTGTGTTTGGAGAAGACTCAATGGAACCAATCATGTGTCTTTCTAGAACCTGTATATGTTTTTTCTTTTCCTGGATATCATACTATCATAATGAATGGAAGAATCCACAAGAACGTAATTGTTTAAAGAGGCACGAATAAAGCCTTTGACATAAGAACCATTTGGAGGCATTAAATAAGAATTAAATCTAGGTCTCCTGCCAAATAAATTGTTGTTTCCAAACCGAATCCTATTGAAATAGGATCCATGTATTCCCAAATCTTCTAACCATGGAATAATATCTTTTGTTGGAGAAGGAAATGGTCAATATTGGCTCTCTGGATAAGCTACTCATTGTTAAATAAAGCATGGATGTTGAAATTGACATCTATAAAAAACTTATTTGTGTTGAATACTAAAATCGATGTCCATCCAGGGCTATAAAAGTTCTAGCAATGATCATTTCCATCCATTTATGGATAATAATATAAAAAAGGAGAAACTGCATGCTTCATCTTGGTTCTTTCTAATTCAAGCTCAATAGATATAGCTTTCCTCCATAGGGAAACCCCAAGAAAAATATCGGCAACACCTTTCATGTGATCATATTTATATTCATAGGTTCCAATACTCTATGTGCAAAATGCACACCTTCAAGAGCATATTTTGAACTTTGTCCACATAATTTCGCAACCAAAATATCAGAAATCTCCAAACATACTAGACTAGACACTCTTCATGATAGTGGATTATTACTACATGTATTGCATCTGCAATGGAATTTGATGGCCATATCTCAGTATATGCATTCAAATAAAAATAAATCATTAACCAAAAATATTGCATCCATTCTTAGGCCTTCAATTGGCCTAAATCTATTATTTAGGTTGTCCTCTTCATTGAGGTTGAACTAAGGTCGAGTCTATTCCTATTTTTTAATTTTAATTGCACACTTCTCTTGAGATAGGCTTGGAGAGAAGCAGAGGATGCTTCAATTTCACTATAGACAACATGTATTGCATCAACACTGCTACAACTTGCATAGTGAGCAACAAATTGATTTAAAGGATCATTCTTCCTCTAGCTATTAATCAACATTGTATACACTTTCCTAGATCTCAATTGGGGAGATTGGTGATGTCATCCCATGAATGAAGTATCTCGACCAACAATAACAATAAGCATGAAAATAAGGCAAAAGGGAAGCAATATCTTGATCTTAATTGACCCACTATTAATTAGTAGTTGCCTTATCCTCTAAACCAACAATCTATTGTGGGAACCTCTCATTCCATCTTTTTCCTTGGTAGGGGAATAATCCCCACTGTTCATAGGGGTGTTTCCCATGCCCAATCCCATTATACTTAACATGGAAATCCCATAATACTCTCAAGGCAGTGAATTCATGCCGACAAATGAGATCTTTAAGAGGAAAACCTAAAAACCAAAAACCAAAATCCGAAAATCTTAAGGGTGAGGTTGTTGAGAATTGAATGCCCCGTCTCTTTGCTTACCTAATGTGTGTTATTTTCTATTTGATTTACAATTTGTGGGGAGTTCATTGATTCCTATCTATCGACATCTTACATCTCCTGGTGGTGAGTGTTTGATTAATATCCTTTTCCCCATGAATATCAATGTCAAAACCATAGGTACATGTGGCTTATCTAAGTATGGATGCAACCATTAAATTTTACATTCCCATTATGTTCCATTATGCATATAAACCCCAAATATCCAAATTACTAGAAAGCAAGAGATATTGTTGAACTATCAGTGACATACTAACTTCATAATGCCTTCCAAAAATATAACACATTCAAATTGTAAATCACTAGGAAGGTACTCTAGACTAATGCGTGGTCCATCCTAAGATCATAACAATAACTACACCCATGATTGATAACACCTTGTTTCTTGATTGAAGATATTCTTTACAGGTTTATGGTCCAGTAATCTGAGATGAAATATCATGGATTTTTTCTTAATGAATCTAATTTATCTATCACAATGTTATATATTTCACATTTGGAATCCAATGGCAATTGAGAATGTATTTTTTTCAAATCTTGTTCTTCAGATATTCCATCCTTCAACACAAGTAATTGAAGTTGGCTTTCATGATCAACCCATACCACAATAATGGGATTTTTTAGTCAGATCATCTTAGCCTCAAACAATAAGGGAACATCCAGAAAAATTACTTGGGACCCTCTTATCCAAATCTTTTCAATTTCCCTATCTCATCTAAGGTAGCATCAATGATAGTTTCAACATCAGAAAAATGTTGTTGTGGTAACAATATAACGTCCAAGAGCTTCCAACATTTTATTGAATCCCCTGTCCTCTTAGCCAAATACTTCTTGGCACGGTCTAGTGCTATATCTAGATTATGTTGCTCAACATTTTCCAACCCAAGACTAAACATCATCTCAGGATCTTTATTTTCTGATATTATAAATTCTTCCAAAGAAATAAGAGCCTCACTTCCTTAGGATAGAAATATCATACTTAATTGAGGCATGTCGATCATATTTGTCAACTCATTCCAAATTAATGAATATTTATGTCAAATATAGTTTGCAAATGATGATATGAACAAGTTTCATCTCAGTGACACATATTATATGTTTTAATGAATGAGTGTTTGAGAATCCAGAGCAATCCATCCCATTGATCTTAGATACCCTTAATATCTCCTATGTTAGAAGTGGTATATTGAAAAGTGTGGATACTTGTATTGGTACACCTGATTTGTTCATGTAAGAGACTGCAACTCCATGAATAGTGCAATTTGTGTACATAATAAACCCTTTCAACATCACACATGCAAGAAGCAAAGCCTGGGCATAAAACCACATTTTGGTTTTCCAACAATAAGAAAACAATATGATAATATCAGTTCCTTCGATAACTCTACAAGACATTAAATCACAAAGAGACCAATGGTCATTATAAAAAAAATGCAAGCGCGAGGATATGTTGTTCACTATTCTAAAATTGAAGTCTGATTGTTGTGTTGATGTGTCATTTGTTGTTGAGGAGGAAGTAGTAATTTTTCCACATTGTCTTCATTGTTTGTTTCTCAAAACCAGTGAGTACCCTTGAGTTACCAATGTCAGAGAGAGTAGTGAGAGGATGACATAGGATAAAATAGGGATGGTCTTTCAACTGTGCTCTGTATCATTCATTGTATTTCCTTGTTGAAGCAGCTCCAACATCATTCTATCAATATTTTGATCCCATACATCCCTAAGTGTTGTAACCTATGCTCTGATACAAATTGTCATATACCCATAAATATATATACACCCTCATAATTAATCTCCAATTGCCTGCGTGGAAAATTTTATGATTCTAATGCCAAAATCATAAATAAAAATTCAAACATGTTGATTCCTTCTAAACATGGCTTGTAATTTACTAATTCAAAACCATAGATTTAAAAAGGTGCCATAGATTTTTGAAGGTATACCCACCTTTCCTTATTTTATAAATAAAGTTCATCTACTAATTACCATAAAATATCCATGCAAATGAAATGATAATTTCCACTATAGAAAATGCCAATAATCCATTTCCTTCCGCAGGTTGTTCATATTAGGTAAGTATAAATTCTATAAGTAAGTAGTAAATAAGGATGGTCTTCCAACTGTGCTCTATATCACTCATTGTCTTTCCTTGTTGAAGTGGCTCCAACATCATTCTATCCATATTTTGAGCCCATACATTCATGAGTGTTGTAACCTATGCTCTGATACCAATTGTCATATACCCATAAATATAAATACACCCTCGTCATTAATCTCCAATTGCCCGCGTGGAAAATTTTATGATTCTAATGTCAAAATAATAATAATAAATTCAAACGTGTTGATTCCTTCTAAACATGGATTGTAATTTACCAATTCAAAACCATAGATTTAGAAAGGTGTCATAGATTTTTGAAGGTATTTCCACCTTTCCTTATTTTTATAAATAAAGTTCATCTGCTAATTACCATAAAAGAGCCAAGCAAATGAAATGATAACTTCCACTATAGAAAATGCCAATAATTCATTTCCTTTCATAGGTTGTTAATATTAGGTATGTAGAACTTCTAAATGTAAGCATCCTTACACATATTTGCAAAGCTACTTAATCTTCAGATTTTATGAATCTCTATCAAACACTGGAAAATATTTGTTAAATTCATCCAAACCTATCCATTAAAGCTCCAAATATTCATCTTAAATGGCTACCATATGTGTTGCAACCTCTTCTTATTTTTCATCAAGAACAAGGTAGGTATCTTGTCTACCGTTTAGAACTTCTAAAATGTGAATATATAGAAGGAAAGGCTTATAGCCTTTTCTACACAATTGCTCACCAACTTGTACTTGTACGTAGTGATTGTTATGAGGGAGTAAACTATTGTTGGTGATGTGTGTGGTTGTAAGACCCTAGGTTCAATATTATCTTCTGACCAAAAAACCCACCAAACACCGGCGCTTTCGGCATCACCTACTTGTGCAGATGAAGTCTCACTTGAGGTATCTATTGGGACTGCAGGAACCAGGTTTCTACAGTGTTAAGTGGATGGTAAGTTATGTTCCTAATCATTCTAATTTAACTATTTCTGTGCATGTTATTTTGCATAGGTTCTTCTTTAGTTACTTAGACATAATCACATGTAAAGAAAATCTACTCTAACATGCATTCAACAGATTCCCCAAGCACAAACACATAAAAGATAGATATTCAGTAACATCTCTTTAGTATTCACTCATGAATTATTCTCTTCAACAAACTTTTACATTCAAGAAATCTTCGGCACCCAACAGAACTCAACATCTAGGAACCCAACACTTAAGAACAGTTCGGAATAGAACCCCTATTATCCCAGCCCATTACATGTTTATACATAAATTTGTGGATTAAAACCCTATTTTTTTCATCCCAAAAATATCCCATTACAATGCATACATTTTTTAGTTAACTGGCTATTCAGTTTCTTTTGCCTTCTTTTCTGTATGCATGTTGCTTTCTATTGTTCCTCTATTTCTAGAATGTCGGACTGTCATCCTTCTGTCATTCTTCCTTTTCCCGTGCTTTCTTCTCTTGCTTTCTTCTTTGTATGCTTTATCCTTCTATCTACGCAGTGTATTCCTTTTGTGCACTTTCCTCCTTCTATGCATTATCCTCTTGGATCCATCTCAGTTGCACGCTCCTAAGCCTTTCTTATTATTCCGTGCACTTTTCCTATACTTAGGATTTTTTCCAAAACCGTGTCCAACACTGCAAAAATGTCTCCAAAACATCCTGTCGGACAAGCCCCCAACACTCACTCGTGGCTCGTCCAGATCCACTCAGGCTTGCTGCCTGCTCTTCCTTGTCAAAATGAAGTTTTGAGAGGTTGTCTTTGCTTCCTCCCCTTCTTTGATTATTGTAGCCTATGTTTCTGAAATCTCTTCTACTCCCTGCGCATTTAAGTTTGTAAGTTTGTCCTCTGATTCAATTTTTGCATGCTTGACCTTACCCTGCATAGTGGTAAATTCCCCAATTATTCTCACTGCTTCCTCCTGTAGTTTTCCCAATCTCTTTTGAAGGATATTTTGTTGATTGCTCATATTTTCTACCTCTATGTATGACTGCCTCTGAGCCAAAATTGTTGTTGTACACTCTGTCGGTGGAAGTGTCATTATCTTCTATGAAGTCTGGTGTGCTCTTTCTTGTGATTCTCTCAAGCTTTAATCCACAACCTTCATCTCTAGGTATTCTACCAACTGGGTCCATATCTGTGCGCTCTCCTCACATAGTTTGGCACATTCTCCTTCTACTTTCTTGATATTGGCGACTGTTATCATCGTCATTCTCTCCCTGTCTTTGCACACTTCCGGTGGCATTTCTAGCATGCTCCACATTTTTAATTCTTCTATATGTGTTTGGAAGCCCTTAATGACTTCGCCTATTTTCAACACTTGTTCCTCCATAGTAGCTTCTACTACTATGGGGACTTCCGAGTTTGCTTGTTATAAATTTTTGGACAATTTCTTGGGTTTTTTGCGCTATGCTTTTAGCTTCCTCCTCTTTCCTTTAGGGATTTCCTTTCCTTCTCCTCAACCTCATATTTATTCTTCATAACTTATTCTACTCTTTCTTCAGCTTCCTTCTTTTTTTGAAACACGAAGTCATACTGCTCTGGTAATTGGACTCTTATGTCCCTTATTCATTCCATCTCTCAGTGTGTTTTCTCTCCTTTGTTCTACATTTCTTGCAACAACCCTTCTTGTAAGTATTATAGTCTTTGCATGGGAATTCTTGATAATACTATATTGAGATATCCCAACGCATTTACTTGCTCTTATAACTCGCCCATTGGAAACTCCAGTGCATATGTCTCAATATGTAAGGTTCTATGCCCTATTGTTAGTTGTTTCAGGATCGACTGCGTGTTTTTTGCTTCTTTCCTTGGCACCGTTAATAGTCCTTCCTTGGTCCTGCGCTCTTTCGTGATACTCACTACTTCCAACATCTATTGGAGTGTGGCCAATTTCTCCTGTACTCTTTGTTACTATTGATGGTGTTGCAACCTTTGGTGGGGCCATCTGTCTTATATGTCTGATTCCTTAACTGACTATGTGTCTGCTCTCTGGAAGTAGCTCGGCTCTAATGCACTCAAATTCACTCTAGTTTTCTCTGGTTCACTCACTCTTGCATGCAACAATGTTTCCCACTTAGTGATCCTTCATCGTTTTTGTGCCTCTGTTCCAACTATGCATGTCTCTTCATGCCTTAACTACCTTTTCCAATCTGCCAACATATTTGATGAGTTGTTAAATAAATGCATATTTATTACCAAATACTTTGTGTTATTTTTCCCTCGTAGTGCTAATCTGCCATGATTTCCGACGGTTTTTAACATTTAGATTATACGGTGTCTTTATGACTTGTCATTACAACTTTGTAGTCGTCGTTTCTGTGCTTTTATGCTTTTAATGATCTTATCAGTGCCAAACTGCGAAATTGTTCTTGCTTTGTCATTTGCATGCATCATAGTCTTCTACTTATTTGTTTTATTTCGTTACTTGGCGCATTTCCCTCCTGATGCGTGATAATATTTCCTTCTACGTCTTTTCTTTTGCCTTGTACTCTATCATATTTTTATTTTTGCTATATCTACTTTTTATTTGGTTTTCTTCATTTTTCTCCTATTTTTTTTTCTATATTTGTCTTTCCTACTATGGTAAAGCTACTATGATACATGTGGTATGGCGCAACCCAGACTACTGTGCAGACTATTGGTTGTCTCTATAGAGTTTTAGTCAAATTCCCTTCACCATTCCTCTAAGGGCTTCTCCATTCAAGGTTTCCAACTGCGCAACACCAGCCTATGTTACATGTTGAATCACATATGGTCCTAACCAGTGCATTCTAAACTTACTTGGATGTTGCATGAACTTACTGTCATAGAGTAATACTAAGTCTCCCACTTGGAACTTCTTATGTTTTATGTGTCTATCATGCCAAGACTTTTATCTTGCCTTATGAACTTGCTCACAGAAACCTATGATAAATTGATCTTCCTCCAACTGTACAAACTATGACAATCTCTCTTCTACGGCGTGCGATTATGACAGATCAATGATCATTGCAATGCACAGACTTAGTAAAATGAACTACATTTTCATAATTGCTTCATGTCCATAGAACAACCTGAAATTTGTTTGTCCTATCAACTTTTTACTCATAGTTTTGTAAGCCCATAACACTACATTAACTCTTAAGTCCCAATAATCTCTTCCTACATTGCATATTTGTGTCAAGTCATTCTCCAAGATCTTATTGAAAGCTTCCATTGTGCCATTGGCCCGAGGATGATATGGTGTACTCTTCTAGTGATGAATCTGAAACTCCTCAGTCAATGTTGCAATCAAATTATTCAAAAAGTGTGTTCCTTGATAAATAAGTAATACGCGCGGACATCTAAATCTTGTGACTACATTCTCAAACAAAAATCTTGTAGCAGTCTCCGCGGTACAATCTAAAATTGGTTCTACTTCTTACCATCTTGTTAAGTACTCCACCACAATGATTATGTATCATTCTCCTAATCTTCTTGATTGTGGGTTGATTGGCCCTACAAAGTCTATAGCCCACATATCATTTGCTTGCAAGGTAACCTGTGGATTTAAATAAATTTCATACCTCCTTGATGGATTTCCTACTCTTTGTAATACACCGCATGACTGACAGTACTCCTTAGCATCTTTGTGAAGTGTGGGCCACCGGAGCCCTGTCTGAAAAATCTTTTGTGTCATCTCCTTTCCCATGTAATTTCTTCCTGCAATATTTTCATGTGCTTATGCAAGCATCATAGATATTTCATGTTCCAGCACATAGCGTCTCAATATTCCATCTGCACCCAACTTGCATAAATTCCCTGCAATCAATTGATAATATGTTTTTTTTACTACCAATTATTTCTTTTGCGCGACTGTCATCTCTAATGGATCCATTCCAGTACTTAGAAACTGTGCAATGTCTGGAAAGTAATCATAAACCACTTTAATTGCAAACAACTATGTGTCTAAGAAACTATCATCTAAATTGACTGCATCTTCTCTTGATAATATGCGCGATAGATCATCTGGTCCTGCATTCAACTTTCCTAGTTTCACCACAACCTAAAAATCATATTCCTGAAACAACAGTAGCCATTTGCATATTCTCCCCCCAACACTGGCTTGTTCACTAATTACCTTGGTGCAGAATGGTTTGTATACATCTTAAAGTGACATCCCAATAAATAATGTCTGAATTTATGTAGCGCATATACCATTTCCAAACCTTCTCTTTATGTGGTGGTGTAATTCTTCTTTGTTATGGAAAGATTCCTACTTGCAAATGCAATTGGGTGATCTATGTCCCCCTCCCCTGGTTGAGATATCGTTGCACCCAATGCTATGGACGATGTGTCTACATGAACATGGGACTCCTTGTTCCAATCTAGAAAGATCAAAATCGGCGTTGTCACTATTTTTTTCTTTAGTGTATCCAACCCCTTCTGACTGTGTTCATTCCACTGGAAATTCACCTCCTTCTTCAACAGCTTTTCCATAGGTGTTGTAATCTACACATACCCTTTGATAAAATTCCTATAATATCCTGTTTGACTCAGAGTTTCCCTTGATTTTTTGAATGGTTTAGGTTGTTCTAACTCTAGAATTACTACAATCTTGGTTGGATCAACTAGTAATCCCTTCTTGCAAACTATATGGCCCAACAATATTCCAAATGGTGCGCAAAAAATACACTTCTTCGGGTTCATAGAAATCTGGCACTGTCTACACCTATCCAACATCAGACTGAGTACTTTTATGAGATCCTTCAATAGATTGAACACGGTCCAATCATCTAAGTAGACCTCTAGAAACTTGTGAATAAACTCTTTGAACATTTCTACCACAACTCAAGAAAACATTGAAAGGGAATTCTTCAATCCAAAGGGCATTTTTTTATACTGATAACTTCCCCACTCTGTCACAAACTTGGTCTTGTACCATTCATCTTGCGTAATTCTTATCTGATGGCACCTTGATAATCCATCTGTAAACAAGTAAGTCTCTTGACCTCCTATGTTCTCTAGTACCTCATCTATTAATGGTGTTGGGAATGGATCATGTAAAAATACATCATTCAACTTCCTCATATCCATGCAAATCCTGATTCCTCTTGTCTTCTTGTCTTGCACCACCATTGGATTGATCCACTCTGACTCATCCACGAGTTCAATAATCCCTGCGTTCAACATCCTATCTACTTCATCTTTCACCTTCTCTTTGTACTTTGGATTTAACCTGTAAGGCCTCTATCACACTGGCTTAGCACATAGTTTTAATGGAATCTTCATCTTTCCTAAGTCTCCTACTATCCCCTTCATCTCTAAGAATGTAGTTGGGAATAGGTCCTGATATTCTCACAGTAAGTCTGCAATTTTCTCTACTATATCATCACTCCAATAATCTCTTATTTGCGCAAAGTTGGGATTCTCTATCATCCCAATGTTTACTTTCACATCTTTATAGGTTGTGTGTATGCAGTGGACTCAAGCTCTGGTCCTTCTACTACTTGTTCTCCTTTTGTCTCAGGTACTTGTACATTCCCTGGATCATCTTCATCTTGTTCTTCCTTAGCAACATTATAACACTCCAATAAATCATGGACAATTATAGAAGCTCTGTGCACATTGCAGATTGGTACCACCCCCATCTATCCTTCTTCTGCAAATAATTTGGTTCTAATAGTTTGTATCATTGCATCCATTAATGGGGATTCATGTTCAAATGTAAATTTTACCTTGAATATTTGTACCAGCTCGTCCCAGTTGGTTTTCTCTCTACGCATTTCTAATTCCAAATACCAGTTCTTCATAATTGTGTCCAATGTGTGTATAAATTTGTGCGTCCATTATATCTCTGATACTAAACTCCATAAGGCCTTGCAATGCTACACATGACCTTCTAGATCACTCTCCCCTATATAATTTTGTGTTATATCTTCCAATTCATTACCAAATCTCACTTGTAGTAGCCCTCTACACTACGAATAGTCTTCCATCCCTTCTCTGTGCGCAACCCACCATCTTGTTGGCGATTCTTTTAGGACAACATCTAGTGCCAACAACCTTTGTTGTTCAGGTACCTGCAACTCAAATGATGTTATGAATAATCTTATATAATTTAATCCATAATACTTAGGTGGATCACATAGCTCTAATCCTATCTGGCGCAAGGATCGTGTCATGCGTGCACATTGTCTAGTTGAGACTTCATGCATTCTTTGTTGCCAATTTTCTATACCTTCCTCTAAGTCTGATCAAATGAAATGATGCTTCTACAACTCAAGGAACCATCTGTTTTTGGGTTCACATAATCATCCATCCACGCAGTCATGTTATATAATTTTTCAATGTCATTTCCTCTGGCTGGCTCTATGTACCTATTTCCTTCTATCAGGTCCAAGGGTGCAATAACTTTCAAATATCCCACTTCAAATATGATCTCCCTCCTCTTCAAGTTAATGATTTTTTGGTTATCGAACACCCATTCAAAGCCCATCAATTTTGGGTATGGTTTACTTTCGTCCACAATCTTAATAAATTTAAAGTTTGTTGCACTGTGCACCCCATCTATGTTCATAGGTACTCTTGTCAAACGACCAATTGGAACTATCTTATGCTAATTTGCAAGTATTAACTGAACAGGAGACCAGACCAGCTTGGATTTACCCATCATCTCCCAAGTATTCTTAGTTAATACATTCACATTAGATCCCAAGTACAGGCTAACATTATCCACATCATATTCTCCAATATGTGCATTGAATTTGAATTCTCCATTGGTCCTCTTTCACTGCAGTACTTGATTCACCACCCTCTAGGCACTAGGAGTTTCTCTATCTTTTGTACATTAATCAATCATCTCATATAATGTATTCAACGCGGTTTTATCTTTCATCAGTTGTACAAATTTTTTTGTAAATTCTCTTAGAGAACTTACCTTCCTATTCGGCTTCGTTGGCTCTACGCAATCTCCAATATGAGGTGCAGATGATGTTGATGCTCCCCAATCCTAGCCAATTATCTTTTTTCTTGCATTCTGATATGTCACCTTTTCTTATTGAGGATCAGACGTTGGAATTGGCCCTACATAATTCCTTACCCATTGTTTAGTCTGCTTTCCTCCATTTGTCATATCAGCCCCTGTTTTAGGTCCTCCACGCGTAACAACTTATATTCCCGCTCATTCATTTCATCTTTCAACTGATATCTTCTACACATTCTGATTCGGATTTTGGTTCTAATTCCCTCTTGCTTTCCATTTTGCCACTAGATGCAGACAATCCTTTGTCGAATGCTCCAATTCTCTACAGTAAGTGCACATTGTGCACAGATTCTGGCAGTCGCGTGCTAAATGTCCTGGTTGATTATAGTTGTAACATATGATCGGCCATCTTCCTCCTCTGTTGAAATTTCCACTACCTCGACCTCTACCAAAATTCCCTTTGTTCCCTAGATTATAGCCTCTTTGATTATTTTATTATTGACCGTTGTTGTATGTCACAACATTATCCCCCTGTATACTATACATGTATGAAGTACGCTCCCTCATCAAATCGAATGCATGGAAATCCTTCTCTTCATGTCCGACTGACTTGCAAAAATTGAAAAACAAGTTCCTTGGTGTACTCTGATACTTCTTTAGTAATGGAAACTCTATCAGATGATGTACCCATGTCTTACATATCTCACAATAATCTCCTCCTAGTAATGGATTTGGTTCTCCAGTCTCCAAATACTTAGAAAATTCTAGGCATTTGTCCTTGTGATGGCCTTTAGTCCTACACTTGGTACACCATACATGTTCTCATTTCTCCTTCCTTTTTGTAATTTCTTTCAGTTGAATCGTCAACATAACCAACTATGTCTGAACTTGCACCATCCCTCCACTGTCTCCTATAGGTGATGACTCCAATTTCATTGCAATTTCCAGAGCCTCGGGTTGCGATCTAACCTTCTATTAAACTAGGGGCCTATGAATGTGTGGTAGAAGTCCTGCAATGAACCATTCTCGACACTTTTGATCAAGGATCTAGAAATTTACCCTACCCATCATATCCTTGAACCTTTGATCAAAATCCCATAATGATTCAGCCTATACCTACTTAATCTCCTTTAGTTCTGTAATGTACTGTGATTTCAACTTTGGTTTCCTAAACTCTTTTAACAATGCTTGTATTATCTCTACCAATATCCTAGCCTATCCCATTGGCGTGGTACTATGCAGCTTCATGTACAATCCTAGTGCATGGCCTCAAAATGTTGTCACTAGCTACACAATCTTCACAGCCTCATCTTGGATGTTCTTGGCAGCCCAAATTGTGTCGCAGACAAACAAATTTTGTTCTGGGTTTTCTGAACCCACTCCCTGAAACTCATGCAGTCTGAGGGTGTTATCTACCCTCACCATATTTCTTTGTGTATTCTCTCTTCTTGGTGATGTTGGTTGACTATGAATCTACGCACTACTTCCACTTCTTTGATTGCTACTACTCTGTCCTCCTTTGCTAACTACAAATGATTTTGATAAGTATTCAATTGTTACTCCTATTGTGGTGACGCACATGGGGTCATGGATTCAACACAAGATTATGTTTGAGAAGGAATACATGGTTCTTATATTATAGGACTGGACTGTGAACCCTCTTCTTCTTCTCTTATGTGTGGTATCTCTATGATTTGGATGATTTCCCAAGGTCCTCCCTCCTCTTTCTCACTGTGTGGCTCTCCTTTCACTGTTGAAAGTGTGATCCGTAAGAACCCTATAATCCCAATGCAAGGTGTACCAACCAACCACTAGTGTTCAACCCAAAGCAAAGTCGATTCATGAAGACCAAGAATCGTTTCAACCACTCCAAGCGAGGGGTGATACAATCCCTTACTGTGACTGGAGTGATCTGGTTAGTAGATGAATCTGAGATGAGATAGAATCAATGGCATCGTATATGAGCAATAAGCTAGAGAACGATGGATTCTCCTGTATTGGATTTCTCAAGATACATCATGTGTTCATTTGTGTGGATGGTGTGTTCATTTTCTTAGTCTTTGATTTTTGTATTTTAGTTATTTCATTAATTTTGAGCAATAAGCTAGAGATAATAAATCTGAGATCTAAGGAAATAAACATGATAATAAAATATTTTCAAAATAATATAAGATTTGTTGTGATGAGTTTTTCTAGTGGAATATCCATGGAAGTTTATGAATTATATTGGTATCAAAGCAAGTTTTATTTGGGGTATTTGTGGAAAGTTGCAAGATCTAGGAATCACCTTAAGAAGGAAGTTGTATAACCCTAGCCATGGTGAATGAGTCCATTAATAGCAACCCTTGAGATGTAGAAAAAAAGAGAAATTTGTTGATATATCTCACAACATGGCCCGCCTCATGGAATCTCTAGGGAACAAGATCAGACCTTTCAGGGAGGTTGGTGGCTCTAACTCAAAAGTTGGATCAGATGATAAACTAGGAGATAGTGAAGACCCAGAAAAGGAGTTTAAAAAGGAACCCAAGAAAGAGAAGCAAAGTTCCAATACCATCACTCCTTCATAGGATTTGTTTAAATTGGAAATGAAAGTGGATATCAATCCCTATCAAGATGAGATTGAATTTGTTAATTTGAATCATTGCTTGCAATATTTAGAAGTGTATTTCAATGTGCATAATATAGATGAAGAGAAGAAAATTTCATTTTCCTGACTAAAACTAGAGGGCTATGCACTAAAATGGTGGGAAATCCAGTACATGAAGAAACTTAGGATGGAGGGTGATCCACTAGAACTAAGTGGGAGGATTTTAAAACCCTCATCAAGTCCCAAATCTACCCTATTGGGTATGTAGAGGACTAGTGGATCCATTGGCATCACTTCATGCAGAGGCAAGGGCATAGTGTGCAAGAGTACACCACTGAATTCAGGAAGATGGTGATCATGTTGGGTATCTCTCCCAAGAATCAAGACATAATCCTCAAGTATGTGGGGGTGTTACATAATCATTTACGAAAGCAAGTGATTCTCTTAAAACCAAGGACCGTTGATGAGGCCTATGTGCAAGCACATTACTTGGAGAACGTAGGACATAAGAAAGGAAAACCAAGTGGTTCTAAACATAAATACCACCAATATGCTTCCAAGTGTTGAATATTTTCAACTTTGGGAAAGTCATTCTCCACAAGAAAGTACAATAATACCCATCTACACTATTATAGAATCCCCAAGAAGAAATTGAAGACCCGAGAAGAGAATTCGGCCCCACCGGTAAAAGACAAAAAATATTAAAGTAATGCGAAGACCCATAATAAGAGGTTGGACCCAAACAGGAGCCCATATTAGTATAAATATAGGATTGGATCATTTCATTTGGACAATTAGACAACTACTTTTGTAGTGCGCACAAGGCCGTTGTAGCTGCAATTTTTGGTAATTTCATTATTTATGGGTTTATGGTATCTTGATGAGTATGCGACACTTGGAAAGGATATTCTTGGTTTCTCTTGGTCATTTTATTGAGGTGCTAGGTCTTGGTGAGGCTAGCCTTGGGGAGGATCTTCTTTGTATGGTATTTGGCTATTGATGGTGATGTAATGGTAATATTTTGGACTAAATTATTCTATAGAAAGGTTGTTGGGTTTTCTCCCAAGGTTGGGTTTCCCAAGATAAACTCTTGTGTTCTTGTGTCTATTGTGCATGGTTAATATTTCTAGATCTTGTTATTTGTGTTGCATTGTTATAGTTGAGATTTTCAGTGTATAGTTATTCCATGATAATTGTTGTATGAAAGTGAATCTTGTTATTAATCATAAGGAAATAACTATCATATATGAGAATCATTAAAACATCAACACGGCTTCAGATTTAGTTGAAATATTGCCACTGCATAGTTTATGTTTGCCTTTGCATAGACCTAAAATTTTCAAGATCATTGAGCAACCTATTGGAGGGTGATGAGTTTAATTTTTCCATTGAACATCTCTCCCTAGCCTAACACACCCCCTAGTGGTCTTAGATTGCATCTTGGTGAAAGTTGAAATTTCACCTAAAACCCACTACTGTAGTTGCAACAACTATCTTTGTGAAGCTCGTTGAGCATTTATTGGGATGAGTTGAGGAAAAAAAATTGTATAGAGAAACTCGCCTTCCCCTAGTGCACCTGCTGCGCTTCTCATTTTGACTTTCTGTCAAATTTGAAATTTTAGGGTTTATTGACATTTTCCTAGATATTAAACTTTATGCTATCTTGATTTTATGATTTCCTCATGTACTGATGGTGTCCAGTTTCATATTAGAAGACAAGTTGAATGGTGTTACAAATTTCAGAGTTATGAACTTATATATGTTTCCAAGTTATATTATTTAGTAGAGTATGAGGGTGTTTGCAGGGGATGTACAAGGGACCTTTTCAAGCAATGACCCAAAGGGATCAATGGATCTAGTGCATTCATAGGAATAACGCACCCTCCCTAGAAATTAAGACTCTAGGTTTGCATATCAAGTTTGATATTTTTATACTGTTGCATCTTAAATAAATATTGTAACTGGGACAACAGTCTTTAGAGTTCTATTATTGTTGAGTACTTTTTTCTGTCAAATGTTTAGTGACAATTGAATATTGTTGGTACAATAATCATTATGTAAATGCTCACTATTTAGTACTAATGATGGACTTGTTTGCAATATAGAATTAATATCCTCTAGAAGATGTTATTGGTTGTTGTCTTTGTCCTAGGCAAGTTACCTTTTAAATTCCATGGAGGTTACCATGGAGATATTCTTTTTTTGTTACGGGAAGGTTACCATGAAGGAATGACCGATAGAAACACTAGAGAAGTGTTGTTATTGTTCTTTGTTTATTATTCTTGTTCTTGTTCCAGGTAGGTCACAGGCGATAGCTATGAGAAAGAGATATAGTGATGATTCTTCATGTTCCTATTTTTGTTTTTCTTATTTCTATTTCCTATTCATAAGAATATTGTTCTTGTCTACTATTTTCCCTTTTTATTTCTCTTGTTTTGGGTAGGTCACAGGTGGTCGCTCTAAGAAGGATCTATAGTGACAGCTGCATGAGGAAACAGATTGTTAAAATTTCAGACCCCAACCCAGTTTCAGTCTCGCTGATTTTTCAACCAAAGTTAAATGCCCAAACCCAGTTTCAGCATATAAAAACTTAGCAGAAAATAAACTTTAGAAATGAAACATGAGGATTCTGAACATCGTTTTCAACGCAGAAATAAAATATCAGCAGCATGCAAAACTCAAAAAATTTATAGACAGAGATTTTCGGTCTAACTTTGACCCTGGAAAAACCCACAAGGGGAAAACCAGTGAGAGAGGGAGATTTTTATTATTTAGGAGCTTCAGAGAATTCTTTTACAACATATTCATCTTCAGAATTTTAAATGACAAACTTATCTCGACAACCGTGCCAAATATTCACACAGGAAAATGAGCCAACTCCTCAAAATTCTTTCTAGAATTTTCTACTATCAAAAACAGGTTTGCTCCTTGATTTATGTGCCTCCAAAATGTTGTACGATCACCTTGAAATATGTGTCATCGGTTTCAGCAAATTTCTGGGTGCATCAATGGTTGTACGGCCGCCTTGAAAACCATGCCAAACTTCCCAGAAAAAACACACAGCAATCTGTCTCAATTTCTGTGCCAAGAAAAGACTGTATGGACCTGTACGAAATCCATACGGTATGGCCTGCACATGGTTGTCTGCCCCTCCTTCAAATCTATGCCAAAAGTACATTGTACAGACTGATAAAATCTGTACCGTACGGATAGAATTGAATGTTGTTCGCTGTCTCGATTTCTGTGGACACAAATGGTTGTACAGACCTCGAAATGTGTGTTGTACGGCCTCCTGTGTATGTTGAACCTTTGCCTCGATTTTTGTGCTATTATCCAGCCTTGGAAAGCATACCCTAGCTCTCAGAAATGGCTATTGTCTTGCTGCTCAAAAATTCTCTCTCTTGCTCTCTCAACAATGAACCAACAACCCAAGAATGGGTGCACCCTCTTGCCCTAATCGACCCCATGAGGGAAGGTGAGGGGTTTTCTAATCTAACGGTTGAGATTAGATTAGATGAGTGGTTGAGATTTGATGTCTCTTCACTCACCGTCACTTTAGTCATAAAGTCACCTTTTAATTTGCATCTCACAAATTAAATGACTAGGACCCACATTAGGCACTTTCTCCCCCTTAGGCGCCTAGGGAAGAGAAACACTTGCCTTGGTACTTTATTTAATTAAAAAATTTAACACTCCCTCATACTAAGGAAAGTGTTACTCACCACTCCAAGCTTGTCCCTGAAAAATACAAACTTGCCTCTGCCCAATGCCTTGGTGAGTATGTCTGCAACCTGCTCCTCTATAGATATGTATTGTAGCTCCACAACTCCTCTCTGAACATAATCATGGATGAAGTGATATCGAATCTCGATATGCTTAGACCAGTCATGAAAAACTGGATTCTCTGAGATTTTAATGCCCTTTGATTATCACAGTAAATCACGGTAGGCCTCAACTGCACATCGAACAATCCAACCAACATCTTGTGAAGCCAAAGGGCCTCACAACTAGCCTGAATGGCCACCATATACTCAACCTCTGCAGAACTCAAAGCCACTGACTTTTGTTTTTGACTGAACCAAGAAACAAATCCTGATCCCAATCCAAAACAGCGCCCTGAAGTGCTTTTCCTGTCACTAACACATCCTGCCCAATCTGAGTCTGTATAACCAACAAGACGAACTCCATCTCCTCTCTGATAGTCCAAACCATAATCTACCATACCACAAAGAAACATGAGAACATGTTTTTCTTCCACCCAGTGCACTCTCCTAGGCTCCACCATGAACTGACTAAGAGTGTCGACAGTAAAACAAATATCTGGCCTGGTATTGACCAAATACATCAATGACCCGATCAACTGACGATACAAAGTGGAATCCACCAACTGTGACTCAGAAGCATGAAGCTTCTTCCAGTTGGTAATCATGGGAGTGGTCATGGGCC
>ML804680.1:82045-104726 GCA_009831015.1 Picea engelmannii | reverse complement strand
TAACATAAAATTAACATTAATAATAACACCATTAATATTACCTCTTCAAATTAACCCTAGTTTTAACCTAGAATTTAATACTAACACCGTCGGGTTATCAAATTAAACCCATTAATTAACTAAACCACTATCAAATACTTTTTTTAAAATCTCCTCAAATCTAGGGTTTCACTCTGCCGACCTTAATTTTCCACCCGCCTCATCATTATTTATTAGGGGTTCATCTTTTATTTTTCCTCGGGCTTTTTTGTCCTGAAGATGGATCCTGTTGTGGATCCGAAACGTTGACAAGCTCTTAGAAACACTGTGGTTCTTCCGACTTCTTCTGAACAAATCTCTCACCACAGAAACCTAAATGATCAAATTGAATCTTGTTATTAATCATAAGGCAATAACTATCATATCTAAGAATCATTAAAACATCAACACCAAGTAGGGGAAGAAGAAGTGGAAAGGAAAATACAAGAATACGACAACCACTGCACATGAGTACAAGGATCCAAACAACCACTGCAACCATTGCAATATCGATGGTCACACTAAAGATAAGTGTTGGAAGCTACATCTAGAGTTGAATCCAAAGAACCATAAGATGGATACCAAGATGAAGAACTTGTTGGGTATGGATTCAGACAATTGGATAGAGATCGGCTCGGATGTGGATGAGAATATTGTTTATAATTCAATGTAGAAGGAGGTGAATCTAAGTAGCCTTCATCACAAGGAATATAAGGAGATGAAAAATCTCTTCCATAATACAATCGGGGTAAAAAATACCAAGGTAGATTCTTTATTTGATTCTGATTCACATGCAAACCTCGTAGAAGATGATCTGGTCAACAATCTTGGGTTGGAGGTTCACAATCATTCGAGCCCATATCCATTGGGATAGGTGAATAAGGATGTAGATATCAGATTCACTAAACAATGTAAAATCAAGTTTTCTATAAGTGCAGATTTTATTGATGAAGTGGCGTTAGATATAGTACTCCTTGACATGTGTGGTGTAGTGTTTGGAACCCACTACATGTATATGAGGGATGCAATATTCATGCAGAGAGAAAACTAGTACTACTCGATCAAGTATGAGAAGTATTACATCATCAATTTGCATAAAGGTAAATCAAAGATCTCTTTGGTAAGTTCCAACCAAGCCAAAAAGTTTATCAATTCTAGTAAGAACTATGAATTGTTTTTCTTAATAAAGAATTATCCAAGAGAAAAATTGGTAAGAGTAAAGGAATCCCTAGATGGATGTACCAAAGAGTAGAAACAAAAGTTGGAGGAGTTTTTCAAAGCATACAGAGGAGTGTTCCAGGAGCCTAAAGGGATTCCACCTAAGAGGGAAGTGGAGAACAAGATACAATTGTTTCTTGACTCTCCATTACCAAATATTAGTTTGTATAGACAATTTGTTTTGGAAGCAGATGAGTGAAGAAATAATTGCAGTTGCTACTAGAGTAGGGAGTAATTCAACCAAGCACCTCACCTTGTGGGTCATCTATCACCATAGTACCTAAGAAGGATGGGACTTGGTGAATGTGTATCGACTACAGAGCTTTGAACAAAATCACACTCAAGAATCGATACCCTCTGCCTTGGATCGATGATTTGTTAAACTAGTTGAAACATGCCAAGTAACTCACTAAGTTGTATATCAAATCAGGATACCACTAGGTACGTTTTAAAGAAGAAGACACCTAGAAGACCAGTTTCAAGACAAGGAAAGGTTTGTATGAATGGTTGGCCATGCCTTTTGGTTTATGTAATGAACCAACTACATTGATGTGATTGATAACTGATGTATTATGTCCCTATTTAGATTCATTTGTAATAGTGTATTTGGATGACATATTGGTTTATAGCTCTACCTGGGAAGAGAACATCTTTCATATTACGAAGGTGTTAGAGACTCTGAAAAAATAATCAGTTGCTAGATAACCTTAAGAAATGTAAGCTTTCTTAATAGTCATTAGTGTATTTAGGGTACATGATTGGTGGAGGGAAAATTAAGATAGATCCTACAAATATGGAGGCCATCATCAAGTGGCTAGTTCCTACTATTGTCACTAAAGTCAGGAGCTTGGTTGGAGCAACGTGGTACCTACAAAATTCCATAGCATCCTTTTCATTGCTAGTTGTGCCACTCCACACCATAACAACTAGTGGTTAGATTTTTGAGTGGAGAAAGAATTACCAGAAAGCTTTCGATGCGATTAAATAGAAGATCAGTCAAGAACCAATTCTCTGATTACCTGACTCGCAAAATCCCTTCATAGTGGATATGGATGCAAGTGGGTATGCTATGGGAGTGATTTTGATGCAAGGAGGTAAGCATGTATGATATCATTCTAAGATGTTTCATGGGGGGCTTCTAAACTACCCTACACATGATAAGAAACTATATGCCCTGGTTCAAGCTATTAAGAAATGGAAGCACTATCTAATGGGAAAGGAAACCATTATCCACATTGAATACTAGCCACTACCATATTTGTAGGCCTATAGTAAGCTACAAAAAACCATACATTACAAGTGGATTGCATTTTTGCAGCAATTTCATCTAGTCATCAAATATAAGACGGGAAACACTAGTAAGTTAGCAAAAAATCTTTCAAGGCCACCCACATATGAGATTACAACTTTAGGAACTCTTATGCACATGGATCCTTTTACCCATGATGCATACAAAGAGGCATACATAGAAGATGAGGAATTCAAAGAGGTGTGTCAACGACTATAGGGCCAAATTCATGTAGAACAAGGTGACAATAAAGTTGGCTATCATCTCCAAAATGGGTTTCTCTACAATATAGACAAGCTTTGTGTTCCTAAAGGTGAAAGATTGCATATTATTAGATAGGCTCACACCTCCAAGGTTGCAAGCCTTTTTGGTTTTGGGTAGACAATTGTGAACTTACAAAGGTATGTGTATTGGCCTAGATTGCAAGAATATGTAGCTCCATATATCATAGGATGCATGCTTTGTTGTACCAACAAGCCCAATAATAGAAAGCAAGGTATATACCATCCCTTACCTATACCCTCTCGACCTTGGGAAATCATTTCCATGGATCTTACGGGTGGTTTTCCAACAACCAAGAAGGGACATGTCTATATTTTTGTGGTATTTGATAGGTTCAACAAGAGGTGCATTTGTATGCCTTGTAAGAAGACCATCAAAGGATAAGAAGAAACAAACATGTTCTTTGAACAAGTTTGGGTGCACTTTGGGATACCAAGGAGCATCATCTCATATAGGGACACTAGATTTCTCAGTGCATTTTGGACTACACTTTGGGAAAATATGGACACCAAGTTGAAGAGATATACAACATTCCATGTGGCACAGACAAATGGGTAGATAGAAGTAGTCAACAAGGCATTGGTGAAAATTTTGAGGGGTTACAACAAGAAGCACCAGAAGACCTAGGATAAAAATTTGATCTACAGTCAACACTCTTATAATAGAGAAATCCATATTTCTATTGGTAAGTCACCTTTCAAAACTTTCTTTGGGTATTTTCCACCTTCACCATTGGATGTTATCTATGGACAACAAGGAGGAGTGAGGGAAGACATCATAGGAGAAGCACTGAACACTGAGAATTTATTGAAAATATTAGGCAGATCCATTTGCAAGTACAAGAGAGGATAAATAAGTCATAAGAATGGTACAAGGCCAAACATGATCAACACAAAAATGACAAAACATTCAAGGTGGGAGATAGAGTATGGTTGCAACTGAATAAAAAAAGGCTACATGGTCTTGGTAAGAAGATTAAGGCTCTATGGTACAGTCCTTTTGAGGTATTGGAGAAGGTGGGTGATGATGCCTACAGACTTAGTCTACACCCATTTGTGTGCATCTACTTAGTAGTGAATGTGGAGAATTTGAAAGTATATGAGCCTTCCATGTTGGATCAAAAAATTGAGTAGGTCCTACCTACCATAGAGGACTTAGTACCAAAATCTCAGGCAGAGTTGGAAAAATATATGGCTTTGCAAAAGAAGTCCATAACTACCAGACATGGGTAGCATGACCTTCAGTAGATTTTGTTGAAAGGACAACTTCCAGGCAAGGTCAAATGGTACTCCAGGGAGAAGATAGAGGAAAAAATTCATCACCTAATTCAGTAAAATATTTTGGAGACCAAAATCCTAAAAAAATGGGTAGGTATGATATATATTGGATCATTATATAATTTTTCCTCTATCTTGGTACTTTCTAGGTGGAAAAAAATTGGAGGAATTGGCTTGCACGACACATTTTAGTGGCAGATCCTAGTTTGGAGATTTGGGGTCCAGAACCTTCCATAGCCATTTTGAAGAATCAAATGGAATTTTGGGGGGTCAAAACTTTGTAATCATAGTACCTATATCCTCGATGTTGTTCTACACACTATGATCTTTCCAATGGTGTGAAAATCACCTCAATCAGAGCTTGTATGCATAAGTTATATCTCCTGCAAGTTGACCTACCTTGTTTACCACCATGGTATCGAGTGGATGCCATGTCAACCTCTGTTACTCACACATGTGGGGTTATTCACATGGGACTTTAAATAAGATTCTATAAGGTTCAAAACCCTAACTAACTTAGGGTTGAGGATGCAAAAACCCTAACCCTGGATGACTATCAGGCTATGTTAAATATTGGGCCACTAGGAGGAGAATGGGTTCCATTTTTTAATCATTGTACTTGTTCTATAGTAACTGAGTAGATCATCTAGGAGTGGGATTTGAGAGAATAATAGAGGGGGAATACAATTCTATAACAACCATTCATGCCATAGTATTAAAGGAAACTCCATATTGAGCGTCTCTTTATTTGTATTTGCATTTCATTACTAAAGGAAATACTGCATAATGTATACCTCACCTTCTAGTTGGGTTTTCTCCCTTGTTGAGTTTCTCGGGATACATCTTGTGTTCATTTGTGTGGATGGTGTGTTCATTTGCTTAGTCTTTAACTTTTGTATTTCAATTATTTCATTAATTTTGAGCAATAAGCTAGAGATAATAAATATGAGATCTAAGGAAATAAACTTGACAATAAAATATTTTTAGAATAATATAAGATATGTTTTGACAAGTTGTTCTAGTGGAATATCCATGATAATTTATAGATCATTAGAGAAGGCATGGCTCTATTGGCGAAAATCCATATGGAAGTGACGCTTAGATCCTAAAAGGGCATGATTTTCTTGGTCCCTATTTCATGCTGGCATGCCCATAAGGAAATGCTTGAAACACCAGGGAATATTGCACCCTAAATTCCCCCTATGTATCAAGAACGAAACCTCGAAGTAGGTGTTATGGTTTTGTAAATATGCCTAATTTGCTTATGAATGGGTTTATATGTTTTGTCACTCCTTGCTCCTATCCAATATCACCTTGAAAGTGACCTTGTTAGGAGATTCTCTACCTTGTGTTGTGGATATTCACACAACATGGCATTGGATTAGAATTGATATTTTATATCATTATTGGAAAATAAGAAATACATTTTATTCATCAATTCTTAGTGCAACTTTGTTTATCCTTGGTAATAGGGGTCTCTAATCTACGTTGATACACTTATGTAGATCTAGGTATAAACATGAAAGGTGGAGATGGAAGTAGTCTACCTACACGAGCTCATGGGCTATTGAACCAACATGTCATGCACCATGTACAGGGTGCCACCTAAAGGCCACTCTATTTCCCACTCTTGAGCTTCAAGTGATCGATGATGCTAACAAAGAGTAAAGTGAGTTGTAAGAGAACGTTGAAAGAGGCAAAGTAGTTTCCCCCAACAAGAATTCCATAGGCGTTGTGGTTTGTCAAGTTTCCTACTATTTCCATGACCTAGAGTTCAAAATAACTCAAGCAAGTCAAAGGTAGATGCATGAAAATTTTTAAGGATCCATACTTATCTTAAAGTGTAGAAACCTTGGTGCATCTTACTAATTCTTAAAATGTCAATGATAAAATGTTTGGTAATATTTTTGTAAAAATATTAAAATTTCTAAGGATTTTATATAGTTTCTAGAGATTTTGGCAACTTCTAGAGAAATAATTTTATGCTATAAAATTTGGACAAATAAAATGGAAATTGGAGAATCTTTTTTTGAAAAAAAATGAAAAATTAGCCCATGAACTAAATTTAGTCCTTAAAATTTTGCTTAAATAAACCCGACAACTAGAGGATGAATCATCATCATCATCATCATCATCAATGTAAATTAAATTCTTATATTATCTTGATTAATTTATTTACTCCAATTAAATTATAATTATATTTTAAAGACAATTTAAATTTATATATTATTTAAATAATAAAACAACTAAAATCTTATAATTTGATAATAATAAATTATTTTAATATTTTAAAAAGGACATATGAGAAAAAGATAGCCTTAGGTTTGATGATGATGATAATAATAATAATAATAATAATAATAAAAGAAGTTCGCTTAATTAAAAAAAAACTACTTACACACATATGATCCCTCTAGATATAATTAGGATTAAGATTTCATCTTAATAAAACTACATTTATTTTAATTTTAATATAAAGAAAACTTGATAATTCTAAATTAAAAACCTTACATAAAATAATGGTTACATCACTCAAACTTTTTCTATTTTAATATAAAATAATTATAAGTTAAAAATCTAAAAAATAATGATTACTTCATTTAAACTTTTTCAATTTTAATATAAAATAATTATAATCTTAAATTGAAAATCTAATACAGAACGATGATTACACAACTTTATTTTTTCTCATTTTAATGGAGAGAAAAATTAGTAGTTCTAAATTAAAAACCTCACACATAATGACGGTTACATCGTTTTGCTAGATAATAAAGTTAGATTTTTTTATTAATTTTATATTTAAACAACTTGGAATTAAATAATCCGGATATGGTCAATATGGTAGTTAAGAAATATTATTTAAAAAACAGAACTCTAAAGCATGCCGCTTAAAGTGATTGGTATTATTAAAAACAAAACTTTACATTAAAAGCATGCCGCTTAAAGTGATAGGTATTATTAATAATAAACTTAAGGTAGTGGTTTTCATTTTGTTTTCAATTGAAAAATAATTCTCAAACTCTTGATTTAAGAATTATTTATTTCATAAGCATAACATATTTATTAATTAATATTTGTGTGCACTAAGGTAGATTAGACACACGAAATGGATAAGGGTGAAAATTTTATATTTTAATCCTAATAATGGAATTCTTGTTGGCTAATGGTCGGAGAGTAAGTGATAATGGAATTCTTGTTGGATAATATTTGATAATTAACTTCTCAAATATTATAGTTGGAGCGAGTAAAGATATTATCTACTTGTAGCTATAATTTCGCAGTGTCCCTTAAACATGTGCTTCATTCATTAATTTTTTTTTAATTAAAAAATTATCACCTATCTATTAATCATATAATAATACATGTATATAGATATTCTTGGGTGGGGAAGTGTCAACAGAGGAAACCAAACTTCCACCAAGTTTATTCATCAAAAGTTGGAAATGTTTGAAAACTATGTTTTTTCCCATAGTACTATATACTAATAATTCATAATCTAGAATATAATTATAATTCATAATCTAGAATATAATTGTTCATAAGATTAAAAAAAAAAATCAGAATGATCACACCAATTTGTTGGCGTTTGAAAGAGGAGGAGGAGTTTTTGCATCCACTTCCAAGATCAAATCCACATCCTTAGAGTCCTTACAAGCCTCCTTCATTTGATGAGTCTTTGTGCCGACTTCAATTGGATTGTCCTTTGTGCTAGCCAAGCTTGTCGACCCCATTTCCCTTTTTCCTTTATGGGCTTCCTCATGAGCTTTTGTAATTGTGATTTTCACTCCAAAGACCGCCCCTCAGATAGCCTCAAACTTGACTTCAAAGATACGTAGGGCGTGGAAGATGTCTTGTTGCTCAACTTTCACATTAACCAGTGCCTGGGCAATCAAAGTTTTAACAAACCAGTAGGCTTTGGCCAAGCGGAAATATATTGTGTCTTTGGTTCTAAAATGAATGGGGTCATCGACCCATTCCCGGGCTTCCTCCAAAATCTATCCATCAGTGATCTTCTCTCTCTTAGCCACCACCACTGCCTTTGCCTCATCCACTGTTGCCTTAGCCGTGGCTGAAACTATGTCATCATAATGACACTCAACAATGGTGGCCTCATACTCTGCTCTAGTTCCCTCCTTTTGCACCCGAGAGGAAGAGGTAGAGTCGTTACCCCCATGTTCTCCCTTCTTCAAGCCCCTTCGAGCCTTCCCAACATCCCTAGCAAAAGCTTCGCAGAATTACCACCAACATTCAGGACCACAGACCCACTTAAGACATACACCTCCACTAAAAGATGAATGGTTCCAAGACCAACAACACACTCTCGTTTCTAAACCGCCCCCTCTTGAATCCTTCCTTCACTTACTGAATCAAACCATGATGAAATAACATAAGTGTCAGGGCTCAACCAACTAGCGAGTAACCTTCCCCGGCCAAGAGAACCCTAGCACGCATGTCAAGCTTCCATGGTGGTCGCTCCTATGCGCCTCAATGACCCTACAACTCCATGTACCATTATTTGAAGGCATTAGAAAGGCCCAAGTACTATCCATCATAAACAACTTCGGATTAAACCACCACCACCTCGCTAGATGATGCTCCTTCTTATCTTTGATACCCCCAGGGATTATACCCCTAACTACATCATAGCACCAACAATCCTACATCATGTACCTCACCTCGCTTATGCATTGCAAATCATTCATGGAAATGACCAGACTGGAAGCCATTGTACCCTCGCTACCCTACGTCTTCATGCCGAGACAACTTGCAACAAGACAACCCGCAAGCATGTATCTCCCTTTCCTTAAGTGCATAGCAGTGGCTTGGGTTCGTTGGCCGCGTGCACAACCTCCACCTCCCCATCTAACACTTCATCCAGGGGTCTTCATTTATTAAGGTATTAAAGTTATCAAAGTTAAATTGATTTTATGTCTTTAATAACGAAGATACAACAATTTTAAAATATCGAGCAATTTATTTCTGAACAAGATATATATAAATAAAAATAGACTTTCCAAACATAAAGGAATAACCTAAGCACAAACGATTGACTTTTTATTGTTGGAACAACAAAGGAAAGAAAGGTGACTATGCAAAGTTTTATCCTTGTAGTCCCTTAAAAATTGACTCGAGAGCAACAATCAACATGTAGATGAACACGGGCTAATGTTGGTTGAATTGATAGTGGACCTTAAGGAAATGCTCGATGAAAATATTCCTATGGCATGATGACCACTCATGTGAATTCTACAAACTTCGGAATTTGTGAGCATATAAAGAAGTTGCATAGACTCATATTATGCTTGGTATTCACATCAATAAAGGGTTGATAAAATTCATTTTGAAGCCAAGAGACCCATAACTAATCACAAACTAGTGGTTGATAGCCTTGTTGAATGTCTATTACAAAATTTTAGCCAAAGCATATGCTTTGAGGCTGAATATACCCTGTTGACAATCATCGGACCATGGAAGCCAAGACAAGTTTTTTCATATGATGACACATTTTGGATAATGTACTAGTTGTCTAGGAAGGTATATAGTGAGCCAAAACCAAGGCCTAGAGACATTAAAATTTACTTTGAAAAATCGTATAAGAGGGTGGAATGACCATTCATCCATTTCATGCTTGAAGCTTGGATTAACCCCTTTCTTTACTAAGGTGGTAGAAAATGTGTTTGCAAAATCCATAACTTATCTATTTATCAACCATGTTAAGGTTGAAGTGAATAGGTCTATCCACCAATTATGAATGGTTTCCCTCTATCCCCAACCCTCTATGTAATGGTTTTTGAAGCCATTGACTATATCATCCACAATAAATGGTGTAAGGCCTCATCAAGGGTATTCCTCTCTTAGGTCTAGTATATGGTCAACTAGTGGATGACTACTTCATTGATGACTCTTTTCTAATCATTATTGAAGAGATGAAAACTCTAGACAATACCATGGGATGCCTTCAATTTTTTTAGAGACTTCAAGATTGAAGCTGCAAATGGCCAAAACCTAATGTTACCCACAAAGTTAGAAGAATGTCCATGATTGAATATTAATCCAAGGGTGGGCTTAGTTGCAAAGGATTTCCATATGTTCAAATTTATTGGTATCCCCTTCACCTCAAAAGCCTCTTTATATGAGCTATGGGAAGTAATGTTGCTCGTAGTTTCTAAAAAAATCGATAAATGGATTATGAAGCCCTTATCCCTTGGAATCAAGTTTCAAAGCTATATCAAAATTTTGGTTTCTACCCATTTTTATTATTCATCATGTTGGGTCCCCTCTTCCCATAGCTACGCTAAAATTGAATAGCTCCTCGGGAATCTCCTATGAGCCATTTCTAGTGGAGCCAAAGGCTTCATAGAGGTAGTTGGAGCCTATGGTGTACCCCCAAAGAAAAAGGAAGCATGGGTATTTTGGTCACTCGGACACAAGCCCAAGCCCTTTGCACCAAATAGATGATTAAAGTAGTAGAGATGAAGGAGGCATGGAAGAACCTGCTCAGAATTTACATCACCTCAAAATTCCCACTTGGTTGTAAGATATGGAGTAACCTAAAATTGCAAATTTCGTTGTTGACCAGAGTCAACTCTCATTCAAGTTAAGTGAAACTTTGTAGCCAAAAGTATTTGGAAATCCTAGGAGGCTATCAAGCACAAGTTGGTGTGGAAAAGTGATTCACTTAGAGTTAGGTTTCCTTCAATGAGCACTATCTATGGTGGTCCCTAGTAGTTCTTAATGAGGAGAATCCATTTGTTGAAATCCCACAGTTCTCAACGAAGAGGCTATTCAAGAAATGCATTTGAGTTCTAGGAGACCTTTATGACAACTAGGCCCAAGATTGGAAAAAATGGGAAGCATTGAAAGTGGAATCCAATCTCAATCATGCAAACATAATCACTTCATAGAAAGTCTAGAGGATGATCCTAGACAACTTCTACGTTAAACTTGACCTTCTAGGGTCATAGGTGTGGTGGAAATATTGGAGATTGAATCAAAGAAAAGGATTCTTGAAGTATATGATGGCCAATGACTATAAATGGATTTCTAATAGGCTCAAACTTGAGGGCATGCTTAATAAAATCTAGAGAAACAAGTCTAGAAAAGACATGGCTCTATCAACTAAAATCCATATGAGTGGCATTTAGAGCTCAAAAGGGCATGGTTTTCTTGGTCGCTACTTCATGGTGGCTTTCCCATAGGGCAATGCTTGAAACGCCCAGGAATATTGCACCCTAAAATTGCCATTATGTATCAAGAATGAAACCACGAAGCAAATGTCATGGTTTTGTAAATATGCCTAATTTTCTTGGGCATGGGCTTCTATGTTTTGTCACTCCTTGCTAATATCTAATATCACCTTGAAAGAAACCTTGTAGGAGATTATTTCCCTTAGGTTGTGTATTTTCACACAACATGGCATTGGATTTGAATTAATATTTTATATCATCATTAGAAAATAAGAAATATATTTTATTCACCAATTCTTAAAGCAACTTTGTTTATCCTTGGTAATAGGGGTCTCAAATCTACATTGATATGATTATCATAGATCTAGGTATAGACATGAAAGGTGCAGATGGAAGTATCCTGCCTACACGAGTTTATGGGATATTGAATCAATGTGCCATGCACCATGTGCAGGGTGCCACTTGAAGGGCACTCTCTTGCCCACTCTTGAGCTTGAAGTGGTCAATGAGGACAACAAAGAGTAAAGTGAGTTGTAAGAGAACAATGAAAGAGACAATGTAGTTTCCCCCAACAAGAATTCCATAGGTGTTGCAGTTTTCCAAGTTTTCTATTATTCCCATGATCATTTCCTAAACATAGTGTTTGAAATAATCCAAGGATGTCAAAGATAAATGAGAGTGTATAATGATAGATCTTAAACCCCACAACTAGAAGATGGGAGCCTCCTAATGTAGTTTGAGTTCCCATAATGTCTTGATTAGTTTGTTTACTCCAACTAAATTATAATTATATTTTAAATAAATTTGAAATTTAAACATTCTTTAAATAACAAAACAATTAAAATATTATAAATCGTTTTAATATTCAAAAAAAAATAATCTTTCAAACTTTTTAAAAGTTAGTTGAATTAAGATTTTTTGAATTATTTCTATATGAAACGCATTTCATCCTAATGAAGTTAAAATTACATTTATTTTAATTTTTTTGAATTGTTTCTATATGAAACGTATTTCATCCTAATGAAGTTAGGATTACATTTCTTTTAATTTTAAAGTAGAGAAAATTTGTTAATCCAAAATTAAAAGCCTCATATAAAATAATGATTACACAACTTAAATTTTAATATAGAAAAAAACTTTATAGCCTTATATTAAAAGCCTCATACATAACAATGATTACACAACTTGTTTTTTTTTTTTCATTTTATTGTAGAAAAAAATTGGCAATTCTAGTGGTAGTAGGTGTGGGGTATCATCTTTGATTCTGAGGAAAAACAAGAAATGACATTTGATTGGGTCTAGGCACAACAAAAAACAATCAAGTTGAATTATATGTTATTCTCCAAGGTTTCTCTCTTACAACTAAAAAGAATATAGAGTCATTGATTGTAGTAGGGGATTCAAGTGTTATTATCAAAACAATGATTATGAGTCTAACCTTATTTGGAAACAAGTTAGCTCAAATTATTGCTCGATATAGAAAAGAAGTTCTCAATTTGCATACGATTTTGCATTACCATGTTTTGAAAGAGCTCAATACTCAAGTTGATCTCCTCGCTAATAATGCTTCTTTAATTCCTCAAGGGGCTTTAATAAAAAATGGAGTGTGAAACTATTGCACAGTCCCCTAAGGTAATAATGATTTAAACGAATCCCACCTCTCCTTGACATTTATTAACACATGCATTACCAATTCAAATCCTAGATCTCAATTGTGGTATTGGTGTTTGAAGGACAATCTCCCATCTCTCTCTCGCATGCTAGAATTTTACTATGTCTTGTCTTTTGTATCCCCCAATGTGATATTCAGTCTGCGAGGTGGGATAATGAGGAAGAAAAGGCACTATAGGAGAATCGAGAAGCAACTCGGTTTTTGTTTGGTAAGCTTCTTTTCAATTATGTGGATAATTAAATCTCGTTCAAGGGATTTAGTCTTTGTTTGGCATCGATGGAATGTTATTTGTGTGTGGTTGTATTTGGTCTTTGTTTGGGTTTTCGCCTCTAGAACAAATCTTTATAATTGGATGCAAACTTACTTGGGATGTAATTGGGTATTGGTTGTTGGGATACTATACATCATATCTTTGTGTTTATTTTTGTTTCTATTGTTGGTTCTCCTCTCTCTGGGACTTCATTCAAAGTGAAAAATCCAAAGGGTTTAGTAAAGGACTTTTTACATAAGTACCAGAACATGAATTTTTGGAAGTTATGTGTTTATGTAACTTTGTTAACACTTCTAAGAAGTAATAGGTTGTTTAAACAAGAAGGAATCATTTTCAGTCGCAATGGTCAGATCGACGTTACTTTGGTTATGTCTTACACAAGCACTTTAGTTCTAAGTATTAAAAATATGGATAATAGAGAAGTTCAAGAGATTTAAAGAGCACCTCAAGGGCACTTCGTAGACATGAAGACTTAATTCAATGTAATGGATCTTCCATCTTTACAATAAGTACTAAGGTGCATGAGAATGAACATATATGTACCTCACAAAATGCTACAGTAATGGGAGCCTTGGTCCAATATAAACAAGAAATTAGTGTATTAAAATAGAATGCAATATGCTTCGAAATATGGTTTAAATTTCAGTAAGAACATGCATTCTACAACCTCAAATAAATAAATTTCAATCATACAAATACGAAGAAAGAAGAAACTATGCAGCCATGGAAGGACACTCAACAACAACATTCTCCTCCAACTAATGTAAGTTAAGAAGAAACACTCACTCATGAAGTTTTCCATTAACTTTATGCTTTTAAAAATAACTAGAATATTAGGTGTTTTTGTTAGGCTTTACACCTATAAAGATAGCAAAGATGTAATAAATAGAAACTCTAAAAAGCTCTCTTTGGTAACCATGAAAAATGTCAGCTTTGTATAGTTTCCAAAACAATGGTTTTGTATGCTCCTCGTCTAGCTTTGATAGAACACTTTTTAACATAATATTTTCCAATTCCAATTATTAAAAAAAATATTGATAATTTTAAATTAAAAACCACTTACACATAATGATTACACCTTTGAGATATTAAAGTTCGTTTTTTTTATTCATTTTATATTTAATCGACTTAAAATTCATTTATATATTTAAGTATATATTTAATCATACAAAAGCCTTACACGTAGCGATGATTACAATTTTTTCATAGATTTTAAAGTTAGTTTTTTAATTATTTATTTATTTAAAAAAATAGAACATTATGCTTTTATTTATATATTTAACATGGAACATTATGCTTGTCAATTTGAGAGACTAAACTTAGATTTATTAGATTTATTAAAGTTGATAGACCATTATTTGAAATCCTTTTGATTATAATATGATAAAACAACGGTTGTAAAATGGACAAATATTTCCATTATCATTAAGTGGCAAATCATTATTATTAATAAATTTATAAATTTTTCATTTAGGTTATTTAACTGTTTTATGTTTTGTTTTTTTGGAATTTGGAGATATAAATTTGTATCAAATCATAATTTTATATTTTATTTAAATTGTATAAAATCACAATTTTATGTTATTTAAATTACATTTCTAAATGTATAAAAAGATTATATGAAACAATATAATCTCAAAAAAAAATAAAACATTAAACAATATAAAATATATATATGAAACATTAAGAGATTATAGCTTGCTAAACAATATATGAAACATTAGGATTATACAAAATTAACCACTCAAATCTACAAATCTAACAATTTTTTACCAAATTTCAAACAAAATTGAATAAACAAATTATCCAAAAAATAACATAATACTAAAACAATTATACTACCACCCACACAATGATTTCAATATTTTTCGTTTATTTAGATGAATTAAATAATACATATATGGTAGTTAAGAAATATTAATTAAAAAACAGAGCTTTAGATTGATGATGATGATGATGATGATGAACGTCCACTAAGACCTAATTGGTCTATTGTACCTTAAGAGGGTAAGTGATTACTTGTGATTCTTTAGAATTTTGTTTCTGTGCTCGAAAAGCATTAAGAGAAGCTTTCCAAGATCACCATACTTTTGTTGAGTTAAGAGGTTAGGAAGGTTGGTAGTGTGATCAATATTTTGAAAATGAGATCTAATATGGGTATAGGCTGAACAATCTAAGAGAAAGTGTTTTTCATCTTCAACCTTCTTAGTATCACAAATGTGACACACTCTTTCATCCCATGGCGTTTTAGGAATTGACCAACGCTCAGTTTCACTATGGAGCTCGTGAGAATTTGTTCTTATCTTAGCAATGCTTATTTTTTTCTTTACATTTGACAAAACAGATAGATAATTTTGATCTTCTAGATTAAAGTTGATTACATCTTTATAATACCTTAATTTTCTTTTTTCTTCTAACTCTTTATAATACCTTAAAAGCATGCTGCATAAAGTGATTGATATTATTGACAATAAAATTACGATAGTGGTTTCAATTTTGTTTTTAATTGAAAAATATTTACAATGATTTATAAATCGCATTTAAAAAATATTTATTTCATAAGTACCACGTATTTATTAATTAATATTTGTTCGAGAAGATTAGACAGACGAAATGGACAAAAGTGAAAAATGTATATTTTAATACAAATAATGGAAGACTTGTTTGGTAATGGTAAGAGGGTAAGTGGTAATTTTTGATAAGTAACTTTATTTAAAATGGGTAATTCATCACCGACCTTATCGTTGGAGCTATAATTTCGCAGCGTCCCTGACACGTGTGCATAACGTGTCATTATTGATTAATTTAAATTGATTTCGTATCCTTATAACGAAGATAAAGCAGTTTTGAAACATGGAACACTTTATTTTCCAATTTTTAACTTACTTTTTACCAAACTTGCTAAATCACCTTATACTTTCCAAATATGATTAGCATGATCCCATAATGAAAGTCTAGTTCAACAAGTGATTGTCATTCTCACTTATAAAATTTAAGATATTATATACTTTTTTCCATGGAAGAAAAAAAAAAAAATTTATTAAAGAAAATTAAATAAGAATAGATACAAAGTGGTATTCCATCCTACCTTAAAAATCCATACACAAAGAGACTCGATAAACAGTGGCCATATATAAGTCAAGAGGATATGTCTTACTTCACTATCGTGTAACTATTCCTTTCTCAAAAAATATGAGCATAAGTATTTTTTTTTTAGAACTATACATACAGTTCCCAATAAGAGTGAGAAATGTTCAAGTTCTTGAATTATTTGTCCATAATTTTAGATGTAGTAAAAAAGGTAAAAGCATGGCTCATGAAGATAACAAGAAGATTGTCCTTGATGAGATTCAAGAATTTCCCAAGTTTCCTCGAGCAACTTCAATCCTTTTTTGGAAATTTTGTCTACTTTCATATTTTTGTTCTTGTAGACATATGCAAAGGAGAGGTGAGTGAAAGTTGTTTGCAAATTCTTGATGTCTCGGAATATATGCTATAGTGTTAGTTTCCTCAAGGTAAAGTCTCATTTCATCCATTGAATTACTAATAGCTTGAATTTGAGAAACACCTCTTTCAAGGGCTAATATGAGGACCAATTTAAGAGCCATAAGTTCATTGAAATTGTTTGCACCATATTTGATTCTAGCTTTGAATGAGATGGTGTGATTTGTGGAGAGGAAAATGATTCCCTCGGCCCCAGCTTTGGATAGAGTGCCTTGAGAGGCTCCATTGAAGTAAACACGGGAATCTATTTGTTGATATGACCAATTGAAACTCAATTAAGAGTAGGAGAATAGGAGAATGTTGAGACTTTGAGTGGGTCATTTGAGAAGTAGAGTGTCCATACCATCAAATAGTTTGGTTTTTCTGACCAACTAGATCCACAACCATAAGTGAGGGGAAGAGATTTGTACCTCTTTGTGTCCTTGTTTTGGTACCATTTCCTAAGTGCTTCTTCAATGGTGTCCCCTTCCTATTAAGCCTACAATTTCCTTCCATATTTGTTTCGATAAGGACATGAGATGATAAGATGGGTGTTGGTCTCTAAGTCTTATTCGCAAAGACATCATCTGCTAGGTCCTTTGAAGCTTCTTTTCTGTAGAATTTCCCAAGTGAGGGCCATATTATTGAGGAGGAGTCACATGGATTTTTTTTATTTAGCAGGGCATTTAAATTTCCATATGAGTTTCCACCATGAAAGCGGTGGATTATCTATTTGTTCTGATGCTAGGGCCTTGTATCCAACCTTCGGTTCATTACCCCTATAGGGGTTTAAAGATGATATAAAATCATCTTCCTCATCATTCAAATTTATCCAACCTTTTATGAGGCTGTCAGTGTAGGCCTTCCAAACATCTACAAACTCCACCCTAAGATCCAACTCCCTCCATGAGAGTAATTGTTGTTATCGGTTATTTACCAAAGCTTCCCTTCATATATGCCTCAAAGTGTGGAATCCTTTGAATTTGAGTTTTTGGATGAGGGGGGTAACCGTTTATAAGAGTCCTTAATTACAATCCATGGATCTAAGCCTACTTGAACCTTCTCTCCCTTACCTACTTTCAAAATCAACCATTTCTATGTATTTATTTTTTTAATTTTTGAAATTTGAATTGGTAGTTTACTTTTCATATATTCAAAAGTACGTTACTTTAAAAGTATTTTACTTTATGAATATATTTATATTATATTCAAAAACAATTTATGAGTACTTTTCTCATTATGATATTTTACTTGCAATGCTATTAAGGTTAACTATGGAATGTCGTCCACCATTTAGAATGCGACAAATAAACATATTTAACTCAAACAATGTCAATTCAACCACTAGGGATAATGTCATCTTCTAAAATGTGATTGATTCTTGTAAAGTTGATTTTGATAGTAATTGTTTTTTTTTTTGAAACACATTTTTTACTTCAAAATTCTCCTAATGATTCTTTTCAATCTTGGCAATAAGGTATTGCAAGTCACCCTTCAGATAAAACTTAGCCTTTAAATGAAAACCTAAATATTTAAAACATATATGAAAGTCAATTACAAAAAAGGAAAAGAGTTAGGATATATGTAGTTTCCCTACCTATAAGAGGCCCTAGTAGGATATCATTGATTTGGTCGAGTTGATTTTCATGTAGGTAGCTTCATAGAAGAGATCCATGATCTCTTTGAGTTTGTCTACCATTCATATGGAATCATCATAGAAAATAAGAATGTTGTCAGCAAAAAGTAAATGAGAAACATGGCAAGAGTTGCCTACTATAATACCTTTGAAAGTGTCATTCGTTGAGGTTGTCCTGGGAGATCTATCGATCCCTTCTGCTACTAGGAGAAAGAGGAGAAAGGATAATGGGAATCCCTACCTAATTCATCTTTTGGGTTTGAAAAAGGGTGAGGCTACTCCATTGATAAGTACAATGAAGGAGGCCAAGCTAATGTAGATCATTACCCACTATACGAACTGATAATTAGATCCCAAAAGGTGAGGATAAGATGCAAAAATAGCCAACTTACTCTATTGAAAGATTTGAAGAGGTCCTCATTGATTGCCATCACCCTTAAATTATTAGTTTCTATTGATTGGAGACCTTCTTGGGAAACCCCTACAGCCTCATGGATTTGTCTCCCTTCTAGGAAATCAAACAAATCAGGGGGGATCTGTCGAGAAATAATTTTCTTCAACCTTCTTGAGTTGATCTTTGAAATTATCTTGTAGATGTTGTTGCACAATGAGATAGGTCAAAAAATTTCATAGTAAGATGGGTTATCAACCTTAGGAATGAGTGCTATAAAGGTGGAGTTGAAAGATGGAGTGTTTTCTCCAAGGATTTTGAGGCCTCCACTACTCTTCTGAGGTCAGATTCAATAAAATCATAGTAGTTGAAGAAGAATTCAATACATAGGCTACCTGACACAAGAATTTTGTCCTTCTAGAAACTTTGAAGAGTTTTGAGAAACTCTTCTTTCCCAACCTCCGCCACAAGGGATTCATTATCCTCTAGTTCAACAAATATGGGAAACAAGATAGATAGGTGGATGATGGCATCAATCATAGCTCAAAAGTAATCTTTGAGTAGAGTTTGAAAGTTCTTTACTCTTTCAGCATCAATATTATTGTGACCCATGAATCATTCTCTTTTTCAATCTTCTAGATAGAGATAAAAAAAAAAATTGTAGATGGCATATCTATGGAAGAATTTTATGTTATCATCTCTTGGTTGAGGCTAGATTTCCCTACTCTTTAAATGCCACTCTTTTTCTCTATTCAACAATATTCTGCTTCTCTTATTTTCAATTTGACTTAGCTCAAATTTTTTAGTTTCTGTCAAAAACACAAACCCTCGGAAAGGTTGGAGGCCATGACCTTTTCCACTTCCCTTAAGGCTCTATCGCCTTTTTCCTTTTTCTCTCTAAACCATTGAATTTCCATATACTTAACTTTTCTCAAGTTTTGGTGGAATCAAATGGGTGTTGATTGATTGAGAGTGTCATTGAAGGGTGCCTAGGAATCCTTGATTTTTTGGATAAATTCCTCTTCCTTAAGCCACTTAGGGTTCAAATCTTTCCTTGAGCAGGGGCCACCTCCAATATCACTAGATTGTGGTCGAAATATCCTCCAACGGAGACCCATTGATGGATTTTGGGAGCCTCTTCAAGAAAATCCTCTGAAACCATAAAGCGATCCAATCTCTATTATATTCTTGCCTCACCAATCCTCTTATTAGTCCAAGTTGGGGTGAGTATGAAAAGCTATATGTCTAACAATGCTACCCTTTCCAAATTTCTTATGAAGAAGTAAAATAGATTGTCCACTTGGGTTGTTGGCCCCCAGATCTCTGATGCATCAAGGGAGAAGTTCATGACTCCTCCAAACAACACCATTCATTTATGTAGTCGAGGATTGTTGAAGAAGTTTTACCAATATCCCATTCTTTCATAGTAAGGGCCATATATATTCATACACATGAGTTCTTTCCCCATTTCTAAAGAATGGAGAGAAGTCCCTATCCTTGAAGCAAAACCTCATGATTTAGAAATAGAGAAAGGTCTTGTCTTCCACCTTGTAACTATCCCCCAGATTGACCTATGGAATCAATGAAGTTGAAATCCCAACCCTTTAGAAGCTTGGATAAATCTTGAACCACCTTATCCCCATCTGTCATTAGTTATTGCAAGAAAATGACAGAGGGATTATGAGTCTCTATTAACCTTTTAAGGACCAATTTCTTAGAGGAATTGGCCAATCCTCTACAATTCAATCTTAATATTTGGAACCATCTTTAAGGGTGGTTACTCTAAGGGCCCTGAACAAATATTGTTACCATCTAGTTCTAACTTCGTAATTATATTATTTCTAAGATATGGAGAGGAAATATTTCCTTCATTTCTATATAGCTTTGGAACTTTTTTCTTCTAAGTTTTCTAAACCTCCCTCAATTCCTCCTTTGAAAATGCCATGTACCTTGTTTCTAGGTATGAGATTGTGTTTTGTAGCCTCAAAGGAGTGGGATTCACTTACGGATTAAAACTCAAATGGATTCTTTGGGGGGTGGGGAGGGAGGTCCAAAACTAGGCCTCTCCTAAACTGTCTAGGGGTATGACAGGAAAGGACTAGGGGAATTTATATTTATCATATACGTAGTATTTCATATTTATCATATAGGTAATATGGAGATTTATATTTATCATATAGGTAGTATTTTATATTGATGTAGATTGTGCATTCCACAAGATAAATGGAGTGAGGGTTACTGCAGGGCCTAGGGTTTCTAAGCCAAGATTCTACATTGTGATCTACCATCATTGGTGAATGGAGGACGATTTGGTTGACTTATCAGACGATCCATTGGAGTGAAAATAAATCTAGTCCAATCCAGTGGATAACCTTGCCTCTTATAACTCACCCTCATCTATACCAAGGGTGACAGGGACCAAGCCCATGGAGGATGATGAGGTTGAGATTTTGGGCAAGTTGGAAATGTCTTAGACTGAATGGTGAATCATTGATCTGGCCCTTCCAAATAGTGAATCATCATATACAGTCACATCACCTTGGAATGGATTTCAAGCTCCATATGGAGATGGTTTAATATCATATGCTTCTGAAGATCATCCAATCTAGGGAAATCGTTCCATACATACATAATTGTCAAGGAAATTTACTCTAACACAGGGGCCTCTACCCCATGCTTTCATTTCGACTAATTCAAATCCTCTAAAACTTTGATAATCACTTTAACCAGGATCATGGATTCATTGGGAAGCATTTAAAGGGTGATCTCAAGAGTGACATCTCATCCATTGATCCCAAGGCTTTTAAACATGAAGGATTGGGATCGAGAGAGCAAAGGAATCCCAAAAAGTGAAGGAAACATATCAAGAGAAAGATAGAAGCCATAAATGTACACCTTGGAGACAACATTAAACTCAATGAGATCATGGAACTAGAGGATTGTGTGCTTGTCCAAAGGTTTTTGAGTAAGAGAATGGGAGGAGACTTCCTAAAATCCTAGTTGGAGGAAAATTTTGGTTCTTTACTTGGTTATACCCTGCAAAGTATGGTACTTATGAAGGGATGGTTGGTTTGGACACTCATAACCATAAAATATGCAAAAAGGGTCCTATAGAACATGTGGAAATGGGGTTCTCGGGCTCTATACCTAAATAAATGACACCTAGATATTGATGCTCATTCAACACATATTGATTTCACTCTAGTTTGGGTAAGGATATTAAGTCTTCCCCTGATCCTTTAGTTAGAGGAGGTATTTAAAGAAACTGGGAAATTGATAGGGATTTTCTACAAAGTGGATAAGTTACTCATTCCATAGTCACTATGGTTATATGGGGATGGATAAATTACTGGTGGGACTCGATCTATCCAAGGTTTTGGATGAATCTATAATATTTCGAAAGGGACCTACAAATTTCTACCAAACCCTTAACTATGAAGGGATTCATTTCAAATGTCGATGTCGTCACAAACATGGCCTTATAGTTAAGGATTGCTCTCTCAAGTTCAAAAGAAAATTTTGGGTTAAAAAATCTCCCCAAGATGGAATAGACCTAGCCCAATCTCCTTAGTGGAAGAACCCTTATGAAGACCTTCAAAAGAGCTCACCAAAAGGAAATTTGACATCAAACACATTAGAAAAGGAGATCAAAGTGATGTAACAAAATCCTCTTCTCAACCCACCTTCCACTTCAAGACCATGAGATGGTTTTTGGTAATCAATTTTCATCTCCTCCCCCTCATTTTGAAAATTCCTTTGGTCATTTTATTTTCAAGTCCTGAGAGGTAGGAATAGAGTATAATCCTATGGATCAACCTAGTGAATTTTTATCCAATATTTATGATATCTCTATCCCCTAGTCCTTTCCTTTCATGCCCCTAGATACTTTAGGAGAGGCCTAGTCCCCGACCTCCCTCCCCCCCCCCCGCCAAAGAATCCCTTTGAGTTGTAATCCCTA
>ML804680.1:51450-69077 GCA_009831015.1 Picea engelmannii | reverse complement strand
GGTTCTTGAAGAATAAGATGACCATCGACTATAAATGGATTTCCAATAAGATTGGGAATGAAGGCTCACGTAATCAAATATAGAGAATTAATTCTAGAGAAGTCATGGTTCTATTGGATAAAATCCATATGGAAGTAGCACTTAGAGCCCCAAAAAGTGTGATTTATTGGTCCCTACTTCATGGTGGCATGCCCATAGGGAAAAACTTGAAACACCTAGGAATATTGCACCTAAATTCTCATAATGTGTGAAGAATGAAACCTCAAATCCATTGTTCTAGGTTTACAAATATGTCCAATTTGCTTGGGAATGGGATTATAACTTTTGTCACTAACTCACTCCTTGCTCTAGTCTAATATCACCTTTAAAGTAGCCCTATTAGAAGATTTTTTCCCTTGGGCTATGGATTTTCACACAACATGGCCCCAGGTTAGAATTAATATTTTATATAATCTTTGGAAAATAAGAAATGAATTGGAAAATAAGAAATGAATTTCTATTCACCAATTCTTTGTGCAACTTTGTTTTACCTGGAAAGAAAGCTCTCTAATCTATGTTGATATGTTTTTGTAGATCTAGGTGTAGACATGCAATGTGGAGATAGAAGTAGCCTACCTACACATGTTTATGGGTTATTGGACCAATATGCCATTTACCATGTGTAGGGTGCCATTTGAAGGGGGCCTCCTCCTAACATGGGTTAAATTCTTACAATGTCGTCTAGAATAGTTTGCTTTATCTACTGGGATCATAATCATAATTTGAAGAGACTTATAGTTTAAACATTGTTCAATTAATACAACAATTTAAACTTTGTAAATTTACTATTATAAATAAATTTCATTGTTTAAAAAATTGTAATAAAATAATTTAAATCTTTCAAAAAAAATTCATTGAAAGACGCTTCTGAAGCCACATGGGTAATGCTTAGATCATCACATGTCGACTTAAAAAAAATAATACTTATAATAAACAATAATAGTAATACTATATGTAATCCAAATATAAATACAAACATAAATAAATCTCTCTCTCTCTCTCTCTCTCTCTCTCTCTCTCTCTCTCTCTCTCCACACACACACACACATATACATATACATATACATATAACTTGAAAATAATTGTAAATTAGCAGATCTTTGGCTATGGGATAAGAAAAGGCTCCTCTTTGAAACTGTTTTCACTCATGTTATCTTATATGGATGTGAAGTTTGGGGATGCAATATCTCTTGAGAATAATGGAGGAAGATAGAGAAGATCCAAAAGAATTTTATAACTTATAATCCCAAAATTAAGGGCAATACACCTTATCCTATCCTCCTCATCGAAGCGAGCCTTTCCCTTGTTGAGAGCACAACTATGATAAGGTACTTAATGGACAAGAACAAGATAAACAACATGGATACAATAAGGCTCCCCAAAATTGCTTTGGACTCTAGCCAAAATCACCAACGACTCAAATGAGGATGGCATAATGATACCAAGTCTTGGCTAAATCATTGGGGAATAAAAGAAGAAGTTATTCTACAAAATACCGATGATATTAAAAACATTGTACAAGATAAATTTAAGGAGAATCTATGGTGCGATAAAGAATTAGAGGATAAAAGAAAATTAAGATATTATAAGCAGGTGGTTAACCCTAACCTTGAAGATCAAAAGTATCTCTCTATTTTGACTAGCATAAAGAAGAGAATCAATATTGCTAAAATAAGAACTAATTCTCATGAGTTGCATAGTGAAGCTGAGCATTGGACAATCCCCAAAACACCATGACAAGAAAGAATTTGTCACCTTTGTGACACCAAGAGGGTTGAAGATGAAAAACACTTTCTCCTAGAATGCCCTGCGTATACCCAAATTAGATCCCAATTTCCAAATACTTGTCACAATACTGACCTTCCTAACCTTCTAAGTCATCAAAACTTTAGCGATCCTGGAACGCTTCTCTTAATGTTTTTAAAGCATCGAAATAACATTTTAAAGAAATCCAAGTAATCTCTTGTTTTTCTTAAGGTCTGATAGACCAATTTTGGTCTTAGTGGACGTTAACCATCATCATCATCATCATCATCATCATTGTGTGTGTGTGTGTGTGTGTGTGTGTGTGTGAAAGAGAGAGATTTGATATGTAAACATAATATACAAACTAATATGTAGAGAGATACCATATTTATATAAATAGAAATATTATAGACATGATATTTACATAAAAATATTGTTACAAGGCAAATATAAATACCTTAACAATAATCAAAATTCCATAAGTTGTGATATGGAGTTGAGTGACACTACAACTAGCCTAGATCTATCTTAAATCATCAAAAAATTTACACCTCAATGGATTTGATTCCTTTCCACGTCAAAGTTAAGATGGATCTACATTGGTTCAATTTTTTTAATAAAAATATATTACACACACACACACATGTTAAGGTTTAAGCTATTATTAGAGTTTTTTGCATTTCACTAGATAACAATAGCATAAGATAGGATCACTGAGAAATACACAATCACAAGAGACACATCATTTATCTTGGGAAACCCTCATGGGGGAGAAAATTGAACAAAACTTCCTTATTATAGATAGTCAATACAATGCCAAGAGACAACTCAAACAAATACAGAAAGTCCTCTCCCAAGAATGCACCCCTCTCTCTCTCTCTCTCTCTCTCTCTCTCTCTCTCTCTCTGTAGCTCCGAAACTTGCTTCTCAATGAACAAGTGAGTGTGTGTCTAAGTGAGGCGCTAGCCTCATTATTTATACAACTCTGACACGTGTGGAGGTGTCTTTTCATTGGTAGGGTCGACTTCTTAATCTGGGTGGTTATAACCACCTTTAATATATTCTGGGGCCTCTTTAATATATTATGGGGCCAACTTCTTATTCTTCCTATTACAATTATGTTTTGACCAATCCGCAAAAGGGGATTTGGTCTTTTACAATAGCCGACATGATCAATCTGCAATAGGGGATTGATCTAATGAATAATATAACAATAATAATTAGAATACACTTTGCAGTTACATTATTTCAACACTCCCCCTTAACAAGAAGGGTATTCTACAACAACATCAGGCAAGAGAGAGGAAAACATCATCAACAACATCAAGTGGGTGAGAGGACAACATCATCAACATTATCTTGGAACACTGACTGGCGTATCTATAAATCATCGAAATTTTTTCTCATTGGCAACATCGTCATTCTCAGTGGAATGATATCATCATCTGCATCAATATGGATTAGTATAAAACTAATACATCATCATCACAGCACGAGGTTGGTCACATCATCACAGCACGAGGTTGGCTCATCATTACAACACGAGGTTGGCACACTACACAACAATTAAGTTGGAATCACAATACTAGACTGGCTTTACGTCACAACAATTAAGCTGGAAGCACGGTACTAGGTTGGATTTACGTCACAACAATTAAGCTGGAAGCACGGTACTAGATTGTCTTTACGTCACAACAATTAGGATGGAAGCACAGTACTATGCATATCTCAACACATCAATTAAGCTAGAAGCACAATACTAGGCATATCTCAACACAACAATTAAGCTAGAAACACAGAACTAGACTGGATTTATGTCACAACAATTAAGCTCGACGCACAGTACTAGGCATATCTCAACACAACAATTAAGCTGGAAGCACAGAACTAGATTGGATTTACGTCACAACAATTAAGTTGGAAGCACGGTACTAGCCTGACATATCTCAACACTACTCCCCCTTTTGAGGGAGGTCCTTTCGGAGTATACCAAGCTTATCTCGAAAGTGCTCAAACTTTACATGAGATAGAGGCTTGGTCAACACATCGACAACCTATTCATCTGTGCTAACATATTGGAGCTTTATGGCTCCTCTCTGCACCATGTCACAGATGTAATGATATCGGATCTCTATGTGCTTTGACTTGTCATGAAATACATGATTCGTTGTCATCTTTATGCAGCTTTGGTTGTCACATAGGATCGTGGTTGCTTCCATCTCTAGGTCGAATAGACCAGTCAACAACTTTCGAAGCCATATAGCTTCGCAGCTGGAAAAACACGCAACAATGTATTCTGCTTCCGCTGTACTGAGAGCAATGTTGGATTGCTTCCTACTCTGCCATGAGATTATGGCTGATCCCAAATTGAAACAACATCTTGAAGTGTTTTTCCTGTCAGAGACATTTCCAGCCCAATTTGAATCAGTGTACCCACTTAGTGTGAAATCATGATCTCCTTCATAGCTGAGACCACAATCTAATGTACCCTTAAGTTACCTCATCACATGTTTTGTAGCAACTAGGTGAACATGTCTGGGTTCTACCAGAAACTGACTCAAGGTGTTCACGACAAAACATATATCCGGTCTGGTGTTTGTCAGGTACATCAATGATCCAATGATCTTTCTATACAACGTGGCATCAATCAATTCTGACGAAGTGTCGACCAGTAGCTTCAGCTTCGCTTCCATGGGTGTATTCATGGACTTGCACTCCAACATGTCGAATCTCTTTAGGATTTCGACTGCATACTTCCCTTGGTTAAGGAAGATTCTCTCTGGACTCTACCATACCTCAAGACCTAAGAAATAATGCATTAGGCCAAGGTATTTCATCTCAAATTTTGAAGCGAGCTTCTTCTTACATTTGGTGATGAGATTTTCTTCTCCAGTTAAGAATAAGTCATCCACATACAACAACAATATCACTAGCTCATCGTTCATAACCTTGAAAGTAGAGGTTAAAATCAACTTTACTCTTGGTAAATCCCAAGATCGTCAGAAAACTGTCTATCCTGCCATACCAAGCTCTAGGAGCTTGCTTCAATCAGTACAGAGCCTTCTTCAACTTGCAGACATGAGTCTTCCTATCTTCAACTTCAAATCCTTGAGGTTTCTCTATATACACTTCTTCTTCAATGACACCATTTAGGAAAGTTGTCTTTACGTCCATCTGGTGCAACTTCCACTTTATCTTAGTTGTAAGGGCTATGATGGTTCTAATCGAAGTGTATCTGGCGACAAGAGCGAATGTCTCTTCATAGTCAATTCCTTCATTTTGAGAAAAGCCACGAGTGACAAATCTTGCTTTATACTTCTCAATACTTCCATCAGCAGCATGCTTTATTTTGAAGAGCCATTTGGAAGATACCACATCCTTGCTCTTCGGTCTGGGAACTATTTCCCATACATCATTCTTTATTATGGATTGGTATTCTTCTATCATGGCATCTTCCCATTCTTTCTGCTAAATGGCTTCTTCAAAGCAGGTAGGCTCCTTTTCTAGGAGATCACACATCAAATCCATATAGCTGGAGAATGGCTTAGGTATCTTCACCTGTCTCGTGGTTCCTTCGGGAACACCATACTTCTCTCCATCTTGAATAATCTCCCTAGCCCAAGCATGCTTTCTCTTATGGGAGATCGTCATCTGAGGAGGTTCTTGAAATTCTACTATGTCATGATCTTCTGGGATTTCCCCATCAGAGGAAGCTACGACTTCCCTCACTGGTTCTGCAGCTCTGGGAACCTCCCTCACTGATTCTGTAACTCTGGGAGCTATAGGTTCCTCTTCATATACTTCTTCAAGCTGACATCTTCTTGATTTCTTGAGCGTTGCATCTTTATCAAAGGTCACATCCCTGCTGATCTCAATGTGATGGTGACCTGGTATATAAATCCTGAAGGCCTTGGAGACCTCACAGTATCCCACAAATATTCCCTTCTTTCTTGAGGGTTCCAGCTTGTTTCTCTTCTCTTCCAGAATATGTATAAATACTGGGCAACCAAATATTTTGAGATGGCTTACCTTTGGCTTCTTTCTGGTGAACATCTCTTCTGAGGTCTTGAACCCAAGTGCACTATGAGACAATCGGTTTTGTACATATACGGTTGTCATTGTTGCTTCTTCCCATAAACACATTGGAAGATCTTGATCATGGATCATGGTCTTCACTGCTTCCATTATCGTTCTGTTCTTTCTTTCTTCCACACCATTTTGTTGAGGATTGTAGGGAGTAGTGATCTCCCTCTTGATCCCGACATATTTGCAGAAGTTCACAAACTCTTTTAAGGTGTATTCTCCTCCATTATCTAACCTGAGTATCTTGATCTTTCTTTCGGAAAGATTCTCTATCAAGGCTTTAAATTCCTTGAATTTACTGAACACTTCATCTTTTGATTTCAAAAAGTACACCCGGGTCTTACGAGAATAATCATCAATAAAGATACATAGTATACATACCCACTGATGGAGGATGATGGCATTGGGCCACACACATCTGAATGAATGAGTTCTAGGACTCCTTCTGCTTTGTTGTCTCTCTTCAGAAAAGGGTTCTTGATGTTCTTCCCTTGTGCACATCCATTGCACACACCTTCATGGTCAACCTTGAGTTCTGGTAGACCTGTGACTGCTTTGCATACGTATGATAGCGCCTTGTAGTTGATGTGGGATAATATTCTATGCCAAATTTCACATGGATTCTCAATGGCGTGGGTCATGGCAGCTTCTGAGTGACCTTTTAGCTTATACAAGCCACCTTCTTCTTTTCCAATGACGATTGCTTCTTTCATGGTTTCTCCTTTAGCCCACATAAGAACTTCTCCATCTATAAAGACAACTCTTAAGCCTTTATTTTCTAAAGCTAATATGGAGAGTAGGTTCTTTGTCAAACCTGGTACATAGAGTACATCCTTCATCTTCATTGAATTCCCTGAATTAAGCTTGTAGTTTGATTCTCTCACTCCCTTGATAGGGTATTGATAATCATCTCCAAGTGTCACTTTCTGAGAAAACTTCTTTTCTGAAATACAAGAGAGAATATCTCTTTGTCCTATCATGTGCTTGGAGGCACCACTATCAATGAGCCAAGTGTCCTCTCCAGGTGTTACCAATCCTGAGAGGGCCGAAATTAAGACATAGTCTTTAATTTGTTCTCTTAACATCTTTGCGGGTGGCTCTTCATCTTCAACTGCATGGGCATGGTGCCTCTTATTTTTCCTCTTGTATTCTTCTTGTCTAGCTGGACAATATCTCACAATATGTCCCATCTTGTCACAATGGTAGCATTGGACAAATGAGTAATCTCTTTCCTTTTGTTGTTCTTTCTTCTGGAATCTCTTTGGTTGAGATTTGTTTTGGGGGTGAGACTCTTTATGAGTTTCTTTCTGGAAGTGAGACTTTTTTCTTCCTCATTTAGTGTGAGTAGCTAGGGCTTGATCTTCATCTCTTGCTAGTAAAGCTTCTCGGTTAGCTACTCTTGTTTCTTCTTGAATGCATTCTTCCCATAGACCGTCAAATTTTAATTTCTTCATTCTAGCACAAATCGTTTGGATGAATGCATCTCAAGGTCTTGTGAGACTATTAAGGGCCGTCATTATGAGTTTGTCTTCGTCTATGGTATCTCCAATCGCTTCTAGTTGTTCTTTGAATTCTGATATTCTGGAGAAATATTCCTGGATTGATTCTCCTCTCTGCATCCTTGTATTCTTGAGCTGAGTTCTTAGATTCATCTTCTAGTTTATGTTATTTCCTTCATATAGTTTTTTTAGGGAATCAAACATTTATTTCAGAGTCTTCTTTGATGACACATAAGGAATCGGGTGATATTTGATTGAATCTACAATGATTCTTTTGGCCCTCATCGTGTCCTTTTGATGCTTTGCTTTGTCTGCAGCATCGTCGGGTTCCGACACTTCTTCTTTGATGAATCTTGCTAGGTCATTCTCTTCAAGAATGAGACTAATCATATACTTCTAGGCACGCAAGTTTTCCACACCTTCCAGCTTGTCGACAAGATTAGTGCTTGCAGACATCTTTTACTTGGAGTTAGGAAAATGTCCAAAAAAGAAAATGCTCAAAATTAAATTATGAACTTACCAGGAGGTGCGCTTGGCTGAGGCGAGTAGCCTGGTGTGTTTGGATATGAGAAAATCCAACTTTTACCCCTCCAAACTTGATCTGCGGATTTCTGGACTGGTGCTTCTGGTTTTCTGGTACCTCTGGTACTCTGGTACTTTTGGTACTTTGTGAAACTAGGGTTTCACTTTCCGGGAGTCTAGCCACTGAAAAGTTGCGCTAAGGATGCCAAAGTGATCCTTGAGGAAGGGCACACTTTTCTAGATGGTTTTAAGGCTGAAATACTTCATCAACAAAAAACCCTAATTTGCATGTACGACAACAATGACGTTTTTCACTTTCTCTTGTGAAAGATGCTCTCTTCAGCTTAGCTCTAATACCATGTTAAGGTTTAATCTATTATTAGAGTTCTTTTCATTTCACTAGATAACAATAGCATAAGATAGGATCACTGAGAAATACACAATCACAAGAGACACATCATTTATCCTGGGAAACCCTCATGGGGGAGAAAACCCAACAAAACTTCCTTATTATAGATAGCCAATACAATGCCAAGAGATAACTCAAACAAATACATAAATTCATCTCCCAAGAATGCGCCTCTTTCTCTCTCTCTCTTCTCCAACTGCAAGCTCCGAAACTTGCTTCTCAATGAACAAGTGAGTGTGTGTTTAAGTGAGGCACTAGCCTCCTTATTTATACAACTCTGGCATGTGTGGAGGTGTCTTTTCACTTGCAGGGCCGACTTCTCAATCTGGGTGGTTATAACCACCTTTAATATATTATGGGGCCTCTTTAATATATTCTAGGGCCGACTTCTTATTCTGCCTATTACAATTATGTTTTGACCAATCCACAAAAGGGGATTTGGTATTTTACAATAGCCGACATGATCAATCCACAATAGGGGATTGATCTAATGAATAATACAACAATAATAATTAGAATACACTTTGCAGTTACATTATTTCAACAACACACACACACACACACACACATATGGATTAGTCATATCTAGATAATTCAATTAATTTTTTTTATGATGATAATGATGATGATGCTTAATGTCCATTGAGACCAAATTTGAGAAGCGTTCCTAAATCACCATAGTTTGATGAATTAAAAGGTTAGGAAGGTTGGTATTGTAACAAAATTTTGAAATTGTGATCTAAAGTGGGTGTACACATGAAAATCTAAGAGAAAATAGTTTTCATTTTCAACCATCTTAGTGTCATAAAAATAACAAATTATTTTGGCCCATGATGTTTTAGGAATTTTCCAACACCTTGTTTCACTATGGACCTAGTGAGAGTTTGTTCTTATTAGAGAGATACTTTTGATCTTCTAAATTAGGGTTGATCACCTCCTTATAGTATCTTAATTTTCTTTTATCCTCTAAATCTTTATCACAACCCAATTTCTCCTTAAATTTAGATGAGGTAATAATTTTAATATTACTATTGTTCTAGATAGTGAATTCTTCCTTTATTTCTCTAATGATTTAACCAAGGCTTGACATCTTTATGCTACCCCCATTTGAGTCAAAGGTGGTTCTGAGTGGAGTTTTAAGCAATTTTAAGAATCCTCTTGTTATCCATGTTGTCTATCTTGTTCTTGTACATTAGGCACTTAGTCATAGTCGCGCTCTCAATGGGGGAAAGACTCACTTCTATGAGAAGAATAGGATAATATGTTTTGTCTTTAATTTTGAGATTATAAGTTAGAAAACGCTTTTGGATTTACTCTATCTTTCTCCATGATTCTCTAGAGATGTTGCAGCCCCAAACTTCACAACCATATAAGATAATAGAACTAACGAGAGTCTCAAAAAGGAGTTTCTTCTTATCTCATAGCCAAAGGACTAACCAGAGTCTCAAAGAGGAGTTTCTTCTTATCCCATAGCCAAAGGTCCACTGATTTACAATTGTTTTCAGGTCCATAATAAGCCTTCCACCCTCCATTTATCTTGTTCTTAATGCTATAGTTCTAGTTAAGTTTGTGATGAAGATCGATTCTCATATATTTGTATGAAGTCACTTCCTCCAAGTTGTTGTTATTGTCATGGTTATTAAACAAAGCAAATTCTTGATCTTAATTACAAAACCTAATCTCGAAGGGATCAAGAAAGTCCAACCCAAGACATTCTAAATTTGGGGAAAAGATCTCTCATCTTCCCATGACCTTTTTAAACTAACCCTCTTGACTAAAAAAAATAGTATAGTTTTCACATTTATTTATGTATAAATTTAAAGAAATATTAAAATGATTATAAACCAAAAAAATGGAGAAACTTATTGATGACTCATTTCACTTCCCTATGTGGCCTAGAAACAAGAAAAGGATTTAATGAAATAATATAGATCTAGTCAACATGGTAGTTAGGAAATATTAATTAAAAAATAAACTTTACATCATAAACATACTTCATAAAGTGGTAGATAATAAACTTGATGTGGGAATCATGGGTAGTGGTTATCATTTTGTTTTTGGATTGGAATATAATAATTATGAACAGTTGATAAAACGCATTTAAGAATTCTCATGAAGGTCAAACTCATAAAGAAATTTCAGTAGTACAACATATTTATTAATATTTTTTTGGATGCCACTGTGATTTGCAGTGCGATTCTGTATAAAGCAGATTTGACAAATTATCATGTGGTATCAAATCGATAAAGGTGAAACATGCACAGTGTCTGTATATTATATTTTAGTGGGAATAAGATGGTCTAATTATTCACGAATTAGAAGCACGCAGGTGGAAGATTTGTTGGTCAGGTACGAAAAGTTGCTGCAAATTTAAAAGTGTAAGTGATAAGTATACCATAATATTTGATAAGCAAGTTCAGTTAAAATTGATAACTCATCAACTACGTTATTGTCTGGAGCGACTCGATAAGGATTTGTGGGCGGTTTATCCGCTTTACTTGTCCATATTCCATGTGCCCGAATCATTAATTTATTACAGTTCGTTTAAATTGATTTGATTGCTCTCATTGCGCCCAGAGGCGTATTCTACTCATTTAAATTGATAATGATTTGATTGCTCTCATTGCGTCCATGCGATTAGAGGCGTATTCTACAGTCCAGTATTAGGTCGATTTTTTTTGTTTGTGTATTCTACAGTCTAATATTAGGTCGATTCCTGTTCAAGGTCAATTCATTTTGGTGTTTTTTTCGTATTTTACTCATTTAAATTTATTTGATTGCTCTTATTGCTTCTAGAGGTTTTTTCTCGATGGAAGTTAACCCGCTGGGAATCCACCCCGATACTTCCCCACATAGTGGATGATATGGGGGTGGAAAGCAGCAGCCCGAAGGACTCGTAGCTAGGCTAGAACTCGTGACCTCTCCCCAACCTGGGAGAGTGTGCATACGTCTTTGTCGTTCGAGCTATCCCTCGTGATCATATTGCTTCTAAAGGCTTATTTTACAGTTTAGTATTAGGTTGATTCTTGTGTCTAGAGGTGTATTTTACAGCCCGGTATTAAGTCGATTCCTCTTGGTGTTTTCTACTCATTTAACTTGATTTGATTGCTCTCATTAAGAACAAAGGCGTATTATACAGCCCAGTATTAGGTCGATTCCTTTAGGTGTTTTTTAGTCTTCTATGAAATGAAGATTTTTTCAGGGGATATTTATCCTAAATTTGGCGAGAAATTGTTGGATTAGTAAATTTAAGTGATTATTTCTGTAGAATCCCAGTGCCCTAGAAGTTTTTCAGCATGCTGAATCCATTTTTACATTCAGAAATGAATTCTGAACAACAAAATATAATGATTCTTGTAAATTTATATCACCAAATTCAAGAGAAAAAAACCATTTCGTAGAATAACTAACCAATACCATTTAAATTAATTTGATTGCTCTCATTGCGCACACAAGCTTATTCTACAACCCAGTATTAGGTCGATTCCTCTCGATGCTTTCTACTCATTTAAATTGATTTGATTGTTCTCATTACGCTCAGAGGCGTATTCTACAGCTCAGTGGATTCCTCTCATGCTTCCTCTCAGTGCTTTCTACTCATTTAAATTGATTTGATTGCTCTCATTGCGTCATAAGAGTATTCTACAGCCCAATATTAAGTGGATTCCTCTGGATGCTTCCTTCCTATGGATGCTTCCTTCCTAGAAATAAATCTATGTTAATATTAATTTGGTTTTTTAACATTGTTAGATAAATTCCCAAATCCTTTACGTTTAAAAACTCTGATCTTGACCGGCATGCTCACAACTGACCTTTCTGAGCTTTGAACCATAAACTTAAAGAAACTCTCACTGAAAAGCTATGTCGAATTGATCTATCATTCCCACCTACGTTTCAGCGTGTATTTTACGATTACTTGATATCCACGGAGAGTCACAGAGACTGTGCGAATGAAATATCCCTACTCAGCATGGCATTTTCACCGCGCACACGTCTCTGAAGATTGATATACTTCATTCGATTCTCAATTACAGTGCGCATCTTTAAAAAAACAAGCAGTCGACTTGGGTAAAAATGTTAATGGCCCCTCGGAATCGTCACGCTCCCTGCACACCAGAATATAACGTAATAATGTCGTCCACCATTAGGGAAAGGGAAGGTGGTGGGGGTTCACAAAACCCGTGTAATTTCCTTCCTCCACGTTACGTCACTGTCAAAAGGATTTGTAGCGTCGAGAAATCACAACGGGGTTCGGAAAAAACAACACAGTATATAATAATGATATTCGCAAATTTCGCATTGAAGAAGAAGAATAATAATATTATTAGTACATTCATCGGTATTCTGGTTGATGTGCGTTTCCACATGTATTGCGTGGAAGAGGGGAGTTAAGGTTTGTTTGTCGTGTACCAACAAAAAGATCGTGGAGAGTACCACAAGGTTCCTGCCTCTTTCTCTCTCTTGTGCTTTTTAACCGACAGGCTATTGACCAGACTGCATAAATCCCCGTCATGAGATATCATTTTCTTCATCTCTTCACTTTTCTGCAAGTGCCACCCAATGCCCTTTTGTGTTCCCCCTTTCAGAAACCCACAACTTGCGCCCCTTGTTTCCCCGAACGCTATTTATCCCACCCTCACAACTCTATTGTTTTCCCTACAGACAGATTGTGCAAATCCAATTGTCTACAGATTCTTCATTTTTTACAGATTTTCAAGAAGTACCTAGTAGATAGCTCTCATGGCTCGTCGTCAATTGAAATCTGGTAAGCCTGAATTTTGAATTCTAGGAAGTCCCGAATTTGAACTGCAATGCTTTTGTTACTTCATGAGAATCTGATGGGCATTGTCAATTATAGTTGGGTATAACCGTATATCTGATTGGATAACATTGTAATGGAATTTTGCAATTTTCCAAATGTCAGATCATGTGTGAGTACTAGTAGAGAGCTTCTTCTCAATTTCATTTTTACTGCAATATTTAGTGACTGCTTTAGGTGGACGAGGGATAATATTCTAAAAGGACAGCATTTGTCACTCAGTGATCATGAGATTGATAGCCATAGATCATGATCTATGTACCCCGATTCCAACAAGGAACCACTATATACAGTTGTGAGGAACAGGGTCTTGGGAGCCGCGCTTATGAGCATATACCCCTTTTTTGTTTTCCACGTGACTGCCGCAGACCTGTGTTTTGCCGAGGGAAAAACAACTTGGTATTGATCAGATATCAGTTTTAATATGTGTTGATGAGTCATATGCAAGAAGGATAATAATTATGATAAGCCAAGATCTCTAGGTTTCCGAAGCTTCAATTCTCTGGACTAGTGTATTCCTACATGGAATTCAAGAAGTAACTCCTTTCGTGCTTTCCTTTTTGTTTTTCTGACCATGAACACTCAGGAATTTAATTTAAGATATCTAACGAAAAGGACTCAAGTTAAGTCTGTTTGACAATTAATATAGGAGACGATAAAGAACCTTACATACATTCAGGAACTGTGGTTCAACCAAGGGAGAAGCATTCTACAGCCCAGTCAGGGGTGGGGGTGATCCATCAATTAGGTGCATTGATGGTGCATTCAATTTGGACACTAGCCCCAGGCCCCAAACCGATCTAAACCAGACTTGATGCATACGTTGAGCTTCACAATCTAGATGCATATATAACTGAGCTTGGGCAAATTGCTTACATATCAAATATCTGAACTTGAGATATGCAATTTCTAGCCTCACAACCTAGGTGCACATGAGACCCAGGTTTAATTGGGTTTGGGCTTGCGGTAATAGCTAGTTGGAAAGCAGGTCGGTTTGCTGCAGTCTAGCAGTAGATGGGTGAGAGTCCACCACAACCCAGCCCAGGTTTGATTCTCAGAGTACTCCATGTGGTTCTACCTGAGAATCCCCAAAGTGAATATCCGAGAAGCTTGACTCGGCAATCTGGCCAAAATATGGGGATTTCCTGTTGCTAAAAAAAAGAAGCTAGTTGAAAAAAAGGTTCAGCAGCTTTGGTCATGTTAATTCACATGTTATTTGACAAATTTACCCTCGCCACATTCTCAAGCTGCTAATAATTCACTTTGTGGTGCTTTCTTTTTGTTCAGGTGTTTGTTCTTCCAACTCTTCATCTCCTTCAGTGATTGTTATAGGTGGTGGTATAGCAGGGATAGCTGCTGCTCGTGCCCTTCAAAAAGCCTCTTTTAAGGTAGGAACGTATTCCTGATATATCAACATTTAACCCCTCTTGTAATTCTGTATTTTGAAACGGAGCCTTTGCTAGATCTGTTTAAGTTTCTTGATGCTGCTTTATACATCAATAGTTGAATTTAGTAGAGTTATGGCAGTGCTATTGCGGTGTGTAGTTACAACTTATTAGCATAGTCAGAACACTTGTGCTAAATGTTTACTTTTTTAATGTTCAGGTTACGGTATTAGAGTCACAGGATAGAATAGGTGGACGCATCTGTACAGATTACTCCTTTGGATTCCCAGTTGACATGGGTGCCTCATGGTAAGCCAAGTAGTATTGAACCTATAAAGGCATGCTTGAGCTTCTACACAATCTTACTTAATGAATCACTAAATTTCTGCAATCTTTTATTTTTTGTTTCAAATGAACTGGAACTTTTATTACTGGAAAGCAATTTTCCTCCCTCCACATAGTACATAGAAAGCCATCATAACATCAGCATAGAGTTTCCCCACTCCACTCAGGCAAGTATTTGTCATCATTGATGGTATGATTTTACACAGGCTACATGGTGCTTGTCAAAGAAATCCTCTTGCACCTCTGATTGGAAGATTAGGACTCCCATTGTATCGTACCAGTGGAGATGATTCAGTTTTATTTGATCATGATCTAGAGAGGTATGCTCCAAGAATTTAGGTAATTTTTTCAAGTGTCTTTTCATTCTCAATCCTTTGGAGACCCTGTGCTAAGATCAGAGACAGCCAGAAGTTCTTTTGCTACAATTTTTATTTGAGTCTAAAGAAAATTTAAAATGATTAATTATTTTAATCTTTGAATTTGCTAGTCAATCTTTACATTGTGTCTTATCATTGTCGTGAATAGTCATTAGATTAAAAAAAAAAGATACCCATCTTTTCCTTTTTCTCATTCTATGTTCCTATGGTGTTTGCTTGGCCATCATTCATGGCATTGTGGTTGCAGCTATGCCCTTTTTGACATGGATGGCCATAAAGTTCCTCAGGAACTTGTAACTGAAGTTGGAGAGATATTTAAAATCCTTTTAGAAGAGGTATATATTAACTGCTGAGGCGACTGTCTACTTATTGTGTTAAATTTTGTTTTCAATATTTTCAATCATGGATCTCCAAGGTGTACTAACGAAAACTGCATTGTTTGTTCCAGAGCAATAAAGTACTAGAAGAATTTGAAGAAGATATATCCTTGCTGAAATCTTTCACAATTGTGTGGGAAAGACGTCCAGATTTAAGGTTGCTTTGTTCCCATTTAGATAGTTTATATGCTACATAGGCCTTATTGTATCACAATGATAAGATGTATTTAGTATATATTTTCCCCATTGGTTCTACAAATACTAACTGCTCGAATCCTCCTCTTAGGTTGAATGGCCTTGCATACAAGGTATTACAGTGGTACATGTGTAGAATGGAAGGTTGGTTTGCCACAGACATTGATAGCATATCTGCCAGAAGTTGGACTGAGGTGAGAGGTCGCTTTGTAATGTCATTTTCCATGCTAACTTATGTCTTGAAAATGTAATCAGGATCTTGTCTAACTACAATTTGGATGTGCAGGAAGAGTTACTTGATGGGGGACATGGGCTTATGGTACAAGGGTATTACCCTGTTATAAAGGCTCTTTCTAAAGGTCTTGACATCCGTCTTAAGCACAGGTGTATTTCACTTTCTCAAGAAGACCTCAAGTGTGGTCTAGTTGTTGATCAAGGGGAAGATTGATTATCCAGGTTTTGACAGTAATTTCTTTTGCAGGGTTACAAAAGTTATGCAGCGATATGGTGGTGTAAAAGTTGTCACTGATGATGGAAAACTCTTTATAGCTGATGCTGTCATCATTGCTCTTCCTCTTGGTGTGCTAAAAGCAAACTTGGTAAAGTTTGAGCCACGGTTGCCAAAGTGGAAAGAGGCAGCAATTGCAGATTTAGGGGTTGGAAATGAGAACAAGATTGCTTTATTCTTCGATGAAGTATGCTGGCCAAATGTTGAATTCTTGGGGATTGTTGCACCTACTACATATGGCTGTAGCTACTTTTTAAACCTGCACAAAGCAACTGGACATCCTGTTCTTGTGTACATGCCCGCAGGAAGGCTTGCAGATGACATAGAAAAGATGTCTGATGCAGAAGCTGTTAACTTTGCAATGTTGCAGCTAAAGAAAATTCTGCCTCATGTATCACAACCAGTAAGTTGATACTCATGATAAATTTATCTTAGCTAGTTTTTAATTTCTCAATTCATTTAGGATCATTCTTTCCATGAAAATGATTCAAGTTGCCAACTTGTTAAGTCTTAGACTTATCTCTTTTTTCTTTTCACAGATACAATCTCTAGTTTCACATTGGGGTACAGACATAAATTCCCTTGGATGTTACAGCCATGATACTGTGGGAAAGCCTCATGATCTTTATGAACGCATGCGTATTCCTGTGGATAATTTATTTTTTGCAGGGGAAGCTACAAGCACAAATTTTCCAGGCATGGTGCATGGAGCTTTTGCCACAGGCATACTGGCAGCTGGGGAATGTAAAAGGCATCTTTTGGAACAATACAGTGATTTGAATTTGTTTCAACCTGTAATGGGGGAGGAGCTGATAACTGAGCCAATACCTTTGCTAATATCAAGGATGTAATTTGCAGGATCATGCATTTGTGCAGCATGTTAGAGGCACTAATATTTATCCTTTGCATAAGCTATGCAAATGCAGTTTTGCGGGTCCAGTAAACCTTATCCTTTGATTACTGTATTTTATTGTGCGATTGAACTATTGTTACCATAGAGGAGCATCTAAGTAAGCTTTGGGATGCAAGTCTCCAGGCTGATGTGATAGCATCCTCCCTCTCTCTAGTGCTAACATAGTCGGCAATTTCAGTGTCATTCTTTGTCGGCCCTCTTTGGCTTGTGGTTGTGATCTATGTGATGTCCATAATAGCATGTCATATCCCCATGATTGGGATTTAGTTCCACATTAATACTCTCTGCCTTCTATGTGTTAGGTGAGAGAGAAGTAATCTCTGTTGTCATATGGCTGGCTGACAGCCAATTTATATATCAATCTTGTTATTGTAGCATCTCCATATAAATTGGTAATTTTCAAGGCTTGT
>ML804680.1:0-29486 GCA_009831015.1 Picea engelmannii | reverse complement strand
TGGATTGTAGAAAGCGCCTCTCGGTGCAATGACGCTCTCTGGAGCCAAATAAATCAAGTCATGCATTCATTTGATGCCTGCAAGAATGCCTATTGTCAAGATTTTCTATGAATTATTTGAGCCTCCCTAGCTATGCAGTTGTTGCTTTTAAATAGATAAGGTTTTCTCCACTCTTAGTTAGCAGCTCTGTTGTGTTGAGTTGCATGTGCAACCCTAACATTTTGGGGCTTGTTCATCCAGAACTAGTATGCGCTACTATGATCAACGTAAGAAGAGCAAGTTGTTTCATATTGGTTGTCAAGGTTGTGCAAGCATTATAAATTGCACTGGTATTAGATTTAGACTTAGTGTCTTTGGGTGTGTTTATCTAAGCCTTTGGCCGCGAAAAGTTGTTCTGCAAGTGAAGAACATTTAGGTGCTTTGACCCTTTATCACAATATGGGTTTCATAGTAATGTGATTCACGCTAACCAATACATCCACTACTTTCATGTGCATGATTAACAATGTGTTTAACAATTTGCTTAGACAAGTTTGTATGTTTCTTTTTGGATAATATTATGATCTACTCCAAATTAAAGGAAGATTGTTAACACTTTATGGATTGTTGAGACGTTGAGAGAGCATAAATTATATGTTAAATTAAGCAAGTGTGAATTCTTTTAAAATTTGATTCACTATTTGGAGATATGTTATATTGAATGATGGTATATTTGTAGATTTAGAGAAATTGATGTTATTATGGAATGACTTACTCTCAAGAATCTATATAATGTAAGATCATTTTGATTCACTATTTGGAGATATGTTAAACTGAATGAAGGTATATTTGTAGATTTAGAGAAATTGAGGTTATTATGGGGTGGCTTACTCTCAAGAATGTCTATATTGTACAATAATTTATGTATTTTGTTAAGTATTATAGGGAATCTACTGAGGGATTCTCCACAATTTTGTATCTTATCACATCACTTCAAAAGAGGGATAATAAGTTTGAGTGGATATTGAGGTGTCGAGAGATTTCTCTTATTGGAAAAGTTTCTTGCTAGTGCTAAGATTATAGTTTTGATTGTGTGCACAAATGTATTTAAAGAGGGTATTGGAGGAATATTTACTAAGAATGGGCATGTGATATGGATATTAGAAACTAAACAGGAATGAGATGAACTATCTAATGCATCTCGTGCATTATTTATAGCTTGTTATAGTAGTTCATGCTCTGAAGATGTGGCAACCATATCTCATTGGTAGGAAGTTTGAGTTGAGAAGAAACCACGACAAACTAAAATAACTTTTCACTCATCCACATCTAAATGTGAGATATAAAAGGTGATTATATTATCTTAGTGTGTATGATTTTGATCAATCACATTAAATCAAATAAGAATAGAGTTGCATATGTGCTTAGTTTCTCTGTGAGTATGATTTCAAGATCAAGCACATTAAAGGAAAGAAGAATAGAGTTGCATATGTGCTTAGTGGAAGGAGGTATCTAACTACAACCGATGTTCTTGAGTCTCATGCAAGGAAAAGAGTGCTTGAATATCTTGTCACAAATGATTATTACTTTTAGGTGAAGAAGGAATTGTAGAAAGAAAAAGATAAAGCACATCACAAGTATGAATGATTTCAACATGCGGAGGATGGACTTCTAACTAATATAGGTTGAATGTACGTGCCTAACTCAGTTGAGTTGAAGAAGTTGATTTTGAGAGCAATGCTTGAAGTTCCCTTATTTCATGAATCTAGGTTATTAATAGACAATTGTTGCAATGACGAAACAATTATTTAACCAAATGTGAATAACTTTGTAGTAGTGTATGTGTCCAAAATATTGGAAGGTTGTGAGGCCAAGGCATAAGATTGACATCTAGGGGTCATTGCATCTTTTACCTCTTCTAGAGTCAAAATGGGATGTAGTCACAATGAACATCATAATTAGGTTACCCAGGTCAATAATGAAACATGATTCCACTGTAGTAGTGGTGGGTAATATAACAAATGCAACATATTTTATTCCAGTGTTGTCTACCCATAAAATAACGAAAATTGCCAGGGTATTTATGAAATAAATGGTGAGGCTTTATGATATGTCTAAGTTGATTGTTTCAAATAGACACATTAGGTTCAACTTGAACTTCTAGAAGAGTTTGTTCAGAGCATTAGGCTCCAATTGAATTGCAGCAGAACATATCATCTATAGATAGGTGTGTAAAACAAGAGGGTTTATCAAGGTATTAAAAACACATTATGCGTCATGTATATGATGGAAAGGTCATCCAAGTGGGAGGCTTATACACACTTGATGGAGTTTTCATATAACAATGGACATCAAGCATCATTGGAATGTGTCCATTTGAAGTCTTGTATGACAAGAGATGCAATACTCTAATGATTTAGGATAAATTTTGCTTGGGATAGAGTTTCTTAAGGAGATGGAAAAGTTTGTTGCTAGAATCAAGAAGAATTTGAAGAATCCCAAGATAAGGAGAAACATTACACGTATTTTAGTAGAATTTGCAAGGTGTTCAAAGTCAATGATCATGTACTCCATAAAGTAAAACTTAAGAAAAGTTCGTTGAATTTGGGGAGTTGTGCTCAATTGAATCTTAGATTGTACATGCCTTTTAAAATTCTTAAGAGAATAGGCCCAATTGTATATAGAATTGTACTTCAAGTTAATTTTATAACGTATACTACATTTCATGTTTCTTTGCTTAAAAAGTATGTGCAAGACTCTAATCACTTGATTGATTGGACTCTAATTCATGTGGAATTGGAAGGACAATTTTTCACTAGATCTTCATACATGCTTGATAGGAAGGTGACCACACTCCAGAATCAAGCATTCACTCATTGAAAGGTGTAGTGGGAGCACTTCAAGTCAAACAAGGCAACCTAGAATATGGATGATGCCATGAAGGTCGCATACCCATTCTCGTTTGATTTGTGAGGGTCGCACAAAGGTTGATGTTATTCTAAGGAGGAGGGGAATGGATACCTTGTTTTGACCTCCTTAAGTTGGACATGGGTTATGTGTAAATAATGTAAATAGTTTGCACATGTGCATATAATTGCATAAGAACATAGTCTATGGTGGTTTATGAGTTTTATCATGGTGACAAGTTAGGGTTACTTCAAATGTAAATATTGTGTATATGTAGAAATAAGTGGTCTTATAAGTTCTTAGCGAGGGGCCAAAACCAATACTACACTAGTGAATGTGTAAATAACATATATCTATATGTTATGTGTTTTTTCCTAAGTTGAGGCCTAAGTCAAATGATCTAAATACATTCCAAGTGAAAATAATATAAAAATAATATGGAGTGGCCAAGAGGAACACAGGAAGAGACCATGAATATCAATTGATAGAGAACTTAGTTATTAGTATGGAAAACGTTTTCAAGAGAACTTGAATTTTTTCACATCTTAAACAATGATGAATTTAAATGACCATACATAATTTTTTGTAAGTTTTTTTTTTTTTCTTTAAATACTACTTATATTAACAAAGTAAAATACATAATAATATGCAAAATAAAATTGCCTTGTTAAAAACCAAAAGCAAGTCCTTCAAATCAAACCTTGCCAAAACAAAAAAATCCACACACATCTTTATGAAGGAGAGTTCTTTAACCCTAAATTGCAACTTTAACTCATACACCAACCTCTCTTTAAAATAAAGGAGAAAAAACACTATTACCGAAAACAACTAAGCTTCCACAATACCGAAGTTTAAAAAATATATGTTAAGATTCATTTTTTGGTTGAACTTGAAAATATAAAAATGAAACCCCATATATATATATATATATATATATATATATATATATTCAACGTTGAGATTTAAAGTTTGATTCGAAGTTTAAAAAATATATGTTAAGATTCAATTTTTTTTGGTTGAACTTGAAAATATAAAAATGAAACCATATATATATATTCAATGTTGAGATTTAAAGTTTGATATACTTTGGAGTCAAATTTGAAGTTAAAAAACATGTTTTTTTTTAAATATATAAAGTGATAATGGAATTCACTCATCTTTAATGAACTTAATGACGAATTTTATCAATTGTTTTGCACTAACAAACAGTTTTGAATTTCATTGGTCTCAAATTCAAACATAAACATGAACCAAGTGACTTAGCCAAGAAGAGAAAGTGAGGGGGTATATGGCCATCGTATTTACTCATCCTAAATCACCTGATGGGTGGAATGAACATAAGCCTTGAGAAAGCAAGTTGACAACACTTGCATTTTTTGTTTGAACATATGAAGAGATAATGGAATTCACTTATCTTTATTGAACTCAATGATGGATTTTATCCTTTTTTGTACTTGCAAACATTTTTAAAATTTCATTAGCTACAATTTCAAATGTGAACATGAATCATGTGACTTAGCTAGGGAGAGAAAGTGAGGGGGTACATGGCCATCCTATTTACTCGTCCTAAATCATTTGATGGGTGGAATGAATATAAGCCTTGAGAAAACATGCCAACGCCTAAAAAGTACATGCATTTTGACCAAACTTGTATAAATAAAAAGCTATTTTTTCTCATTAGCAAAGCTTATTCTCTTCTTTGTCCTCTTCCACATTTTTTGCTATGTAAAGTCACTATAGAGTGCCCCCCATTTTGTTGTCATGTTATTATTATATCCCATGAGCATGGGAGCTTGGTAGTGGTATTTTTTCTCAAGAGAATCACTTAGGGTTGTTATAATGGTTCGTTGATGAAGTGGGTAGGTTTGGCATGTCATTTTTTGTTTGTTGTGATGTTCTTTCTAGATATGTAGAGCCTAAGTGAAGAACACATGCAAATTAGGTTGAGAGGCATTTATGACATTTTATCTAGCATTTAGGTTAATAAAACAGGGTCTCATATCTAGAAAAAAAGGCTAGCAAGGGAATGTGTGTCCAGTGTGTATCCTAGCAAGTGCCCATCTAATTGTCACAACATTGATTTTTTGTATGCTTGATCTCTTGTGCTCACTTGTTCCAACGAGTAGGATGGTGGATTTCTTGTTTGAATCCCTAAGAGATTAGTAATGTCTACTAATAAGAAATGCCCAAATTCCCTTTTCAATTCATAGCCTAGGTTCAAGGTAGCAAGTGTATTAGGATTGTCCAAATGCATCAACCTCAATCTTGACGGCTTGTTGAATGTAAAATAATGTGAGAATTTGAGCAATCACAACTCAGTGATTGATCTCTTTGGGTGATTCATGTTGCATGGCTTCCCCATTGAAGTGAACTTGGTCACAATTTAGTGCATTATTAGGGTGCATGACATGGGAAAAGTGCACAGTAAAATTCCTAAGATAATTCACCATTCTCATGAAAAGTTGTAGGTCATGCATGTTCTTAATGATGGCTAGTTGAAAATGGTTCTAATATTTGTCAAATCAATTCTCAATCCATCTTGGTTCACACAAAATCCAAGCTATACAAGTTCTCTATACTTGAATGTACATTTCTTCATAATGAATAACAACTCTTTGCCATGCTATAAATACTTGATTGAAATGATGTAGAAGATCCTCTTAAATGTTTTTCAAAATAAGTATTTCATCCAAATACATGACTATAAATGAGTTAACACATGACATTAACACTTCATTCATCATTCTCATGAAAATCATAGTGGTATTAATAAGAATGAACAACAACATTAGCCATTAAAATAGTCCTCATCATGTTTTTGGAGATTGTCTTCCACATATCCTTTGTATTGATCTGAATTGGTGGTAAGTGTACTTCAAGTCAATGTTACTTAAGTGTTTTACTCCCTGAAGTTTATTTAAAAGTTCGTCGACTCATTACAATGGATATTGGTCCTTGATAGTGATTTTGTTCAAGAATGGAGTCCACATGCATTCTCCATGCACCATATTTATTTTGATCTAAAACAAGGGTAGATCCACAAGGCAACACATTAGGTCAAATGTGGCCCTTATCCCACAATTCTTGCATATACAGGGATGATTTTAAGGATGGAAATTTATTTTAAAATGTAGAAACCTTGGCGAATCTTACTAATCCTTCATATGCCAACTATAAATTGTTTGGTGATATATTTGTAAAAATATTCAAATTTCTAAGGATTTTTTATAAAATTTTGGCGATTTTTAAGGTAAAATAATTTTATCCTATAGAATTTGGGCGAATCATTTTTAAAATAGTGAATCTCATTTTTGGAAAAACCATGGAAAATTARCCCATGAGYGAAATTTAGCCCCTAAAATCATCCATGTGCATATATGTCTTGATATACTCATTCTCTCACAACAAAGTCAGGTGAAGTGCATCATTCAACATAATAATTAACTACTATAGGTGATGTAGTGTGCAATTGTGCATCTTGGAGGCATTCCATGTTGTTCTTGGAACAACTAGGAATATTGTTGAACCAATTGGTCCAACTACTCATTTTAGTTATCTAATCACGTTGAAATTGTGCATGGCAAGGCATCTGTGTCATGGCACTGATTGGATCAAAGTACAACTCTCTCTTCTTTCTCTACTCACTTAAGTAACAAAGAAAACTATCATGAGGATTTGATCAAACTTTGAGCTTGAACAAAAGAAACTAGTGCTAAGGGTGTTGGATATTTTTGCACTATCTATCACTAAGTAAGCTTGGTCGTCGTTAACAAGTATGTACTAGTTTAGGCATTATAGGTAAATAGAGTCTAGATAGTTTGCATCTTGTCTAGGAAGGTCTACTATAAACTTTATATGTTCTGAGAAAATTTAGTATAACATGTCCAAGAGGGTTACCATGGCTTGGGATGCATGTAATCCATACATCCAAATCTTTGGATCATTCAAAGAATTATTTAAGTTGACTTTACTAGGTATTCCACCAATTGGAGATAATTTAATGCATTAAGAGAATTCAATCAAGTTTATTCTATAATTTTTTTGGATATGGACTTGCTTTTAACCCCATCCTAAAAAAACTCATTCTTTAAAGAGATCCCATGCTTGATTGTATTTATTTTATATAAGCTCAAATTGTAAGAATACATTGCCTCACTCTTTCAATTCTTGCATCTCCAGTGAAAGGATACATACCATGTCTGTGGAATTCTTCAATAATGAAGACATTTGATCAAATTTCCTACAAGAATATGAACATGGGCATCTTTTAGGAACCATAGGGTGGTTACACTCTTGTTTAAATATTCTAGGTTGTCATCTTTGAGAGAGAGCCACACAAAAATTACTTTGATGGTAGGGATTATTTCTATCTCATCAAGACCATAGTATGAGTAGATAGCCTATAATTTAGCAAGAGACAAACCCTAAATTTTCAATAAACTAGATAGCAATATTAATCTTGAGGATACTAATGAATTCGAGCTTGTATCAATTATAGTTTTAAAATTTCTAGATCTTCCTCTAAAAAATGTTGTATTTCCGAATGAGTATTGTCCCTACCACTGAAGTCCAATGGAAAGATCATTATACTAACTTGGTTTATACACAATAGTTGAAAAATTGTAAAACATTTTTCCCTTTTTTTTGTAGCTTCCTATAGTGCTTCTTGTAATAAATTTGTCCTTATCATGTCATTTGGTGGGTACTATATTATGACCCTAAGGGGGGTATATCTAGGGTTAAATGTATATGTAATGAGGTTAAATGTATAAGTAATAAATGTTGATGTTACTGTAGTTGCGGGAGGTATTAACCTCCACATGTAACCTTTGACTATAATGGAATATTTCGGAAGAAAGGGAAACCCTAAACAGATGTGTGAAAACCATAGAAGAAAAGTCAACCTAGAAGAATAAATAATATTAGAATATTATCTTCCAGAAAGACAAGTCGGATCCACAAGAAAAATATAAACATAAAATATAATTACCAGAAAGTCAGGTTGGCCCAACCAGAAAAGTTACTGGACATATTAATATAAATAGAGGACATTTTAGCTCATTTGTACACCCAATCAAAGTGCAAGTCTTGTGGAGAGATGTAGTTGCAGTTGCAAGAAGGAATACAAGTGTATGGTCATATCTTGGTCTTGGTCTCTCTCTAGCGCTATCAAGTGATATTCTTGGTGATTCTCTTGGTGATATTCTTGGTGATACTCTTAGTGATATTCTTTGTGATGTACTAGCTAAGTATGGAGCAATTCTGAGCGAGTAGTGCAGCTACAACTACTACAATTATGTATGGTACTTGTTTTGTGGACATGGAGACTCTCTCTTGTGTGCTACCCTTGGAGAAGGAGTGCTCTACTTGTCTTGAGTTGTTGTTGTAGTTAGCAAGTAGGTATATCTATTGGTTCTAGTATGGATTTCTGGAATAATTCTGTTAAAGGTTAAAGGTGCTTGGGGGTGGTTGCATGCCTATGGTTGGGTGACAATATTGTGATATTGTCTATAGTAAAACGAGCACATCAATTATTTTAATAGCTTATGGGCCCACATTATATTCATATAGTCTAACCACTGGAAGGTATATTGGGAAGTTCACTGTCAAGATCGTTATAACACCAATTGCAGTTGTAGTTGTAGTCAGGTTTTGCAGCAACAACAAACCCTAACCCATTTGTTCGGGCACCTATAGTAAAGTGTTTGGCATATTTCTTTGACATTCTAGTGCACCCTATCCTAGTGCACCTCTTGGTACCCTCAACTAGCAAAAACACCAGGTTTGAATTTTTGGTCAATGTCAAAGTTTGACTAGTCGAAGTCAAAGATTGATTGGTTAAAGTCAAAGTCAAAGGTTGACTTTTGGTCAAATTGATTATGTGATCAAAATTAAAATTTCAGAGTTTCTAGCTTGTTCTAATCATTGAACCTTCTGATTCAGTTTCTAACCTCTTCTTATCAATATGGTATCTAGTTTTAGATTAGAAGACAAGTTGGATGATGCTACAAAGATTTCAAAGGTATGCACTTGTATATGTATTTCAAGTTATATCTTCTAGCAAAGCATGAGTGTGTGTGAAGGGAATGTACTAGAGACCTTGTCCAAGCAGTAATCTTAGATTCAGTGCATTCAAAGGAACAAGTGCACCTTCCATAGCGGTTGAGGCTTCAGGTTCTAGATTTGATTAAATTGATAAGTTTCAATTTTGCACATACCAAGGTTGATAGTTGCTACATTACAAATTGTGAAACAATTCTTTGAAATGTTATATTATTGTTATATGTAATGAATACTTGATAGCATGTGAATATTATTGGTATAGATGATTATTGTACTTGTTTGCAAAATTAACTAACATCTCCTCTAGAGAGATATTTCTTGTTTTGCTCCTGGGAAGCTCATCTTGGTCATACAATGATGATCACCATAAAATTGTTATTCATTCTTGTTACCATAGATATGTTCTTATGAAAATGATATTATACTGGAAATATTTTTATTGTTCTTTTCTCGTGCAGGTTATCTTACAAGATTCCATGGAGGCTACCATGAGGATGTATTTGTTTGTTCCAAATAAGTTACTGTGTAAGAATGTTGTATCGGACATGGAAAAACCACAAAGATATACACCAAGATAAGACTAAGAAGAGAAGACCAGCTTGAGCTCGTGAGATCATACAGAGAAGTATGGTGCTCCAGATAGAACTTTCAGAGAAAGCAAGAAGTCAAAACCATATTCCAGTTACAAAACCCTCCACCCTTGAAGAAGCATTCAAGCAGAAAGAATAGAAGGAAGCTGCAATGTAAGAATATCAATCATGAAAAACGATGTATGAAAATTGTGCCTAAATGAGTTTACAAGATAAATCATGCAGTGGATGAAAGTATCGATAAATACAAGGCAAGATTTGTGGCTAGAGGTTTCTCCCAATATGAGGGAGAAGATTATGATGAGATGTTTGCTCTGATTCCATATATACATCTATCAGAGCCATCATATCTATAGAAACATCCATGGGTTGGAGTTTACATTAGATGGATGTAAAGACCGCCTTTCTCAATGGAGTAATTGAGGAAAAGGTATACATAGAGAAACCTCAAGGTTTTGAGGTACACCCAAGAGAAACCCATATATGCAGATTGAAGAAGGCCTTGTATGGACTCACACAAGCTCCAAGGGCTTGATATGCATATATTGATAGCTACTTGACAATACTTGGATTTTCCAAGAGTCATGTTGATCCAAATCTCTGTTACAAAGCTGTGAATAATGCACCTGTGATTCTACTGTTATATGTTGATGATTTGTTCCTAACAGGTGCAGAGCCTTTCATTATTCAGTGTAAGAAGTAGCTAGCCACTAAATTTGACATGAAGTATCTTGGTCTTGTGCACTACTACTTGGGATTAGAATTATGGTAGAAGGATGATGAATTCTTCCTAAGACAAGGGAAGTATGTTGTAAAGATCCTTCAAAATTTTGGGACGATGGATTGCAAATCCATTGATGAGAGAATTTGATTATGATCTAGTAGACTCGTCCCTGTACTGGCAGTTGATTGGTGAATACTAGGCTGAAAATTTTCTTTGTTGTGAACATGTTGAGCTAATTATAGGTTAAACCTAGACAAGAGCATTGGGTAGCTGCAAAGCATATCTTGAGATATCTTCGTGGGACGATAACTTATGGTTTGAGATATGTATCAAACAATGATATACAACTACATCGATTTACTGATTCAAATTGGGTATGAAGTGTAGATGACATAAAGAGTACTTCTGGTATGTATTTCAATTTGGGATATGCTATGATATCATGGGCTAGCAGAAAACAAAAGTCTGTTGCATTCAACATTGTAGAAGCAAAGTATATTGTAGCTTGTGATGCTTGTACAGAAGCAATGTGGTTCCGTAATTTGGTTTCTAGACTGTTTGATCAGGTGTTGGATTCGACCATGATATATTGTGATAACCAGAGATGTGTGAAGCTCTTAGAGAACCCAATGTTCCATGACAGATCGAAGGACATTGAGATCAAGTACTATTTTCTCAGTTATAAAGTCTAGAGGGGAGAAGTGGTTCTCCAATATATCTCCATTGATGAGTGGAATGCATATATTTTGACAAAGCCTTTGTCCAAGATAAAGTTTTCATACTTGAGGGACAATTTGGAGCTCGTGGACATTTCTCCCTTGGTTGAAAGGGAGGAGATGACTCCTCGGTTGGGAGGGAGAACTGATACGTAGCATCATGGACTGTCAGTGAGTTGCATATCTGTATCATGCTAGTAAATCTTAGAGATGGTCATACAACTTAGAGATGATGTTTGCATCATGCTAGTACATCTTAGATATGGTATAAATGGTTGGAGTTGTTGATACATTGTCTTGAGGAGCATCGTTCTAGTACAACTTAGAGGTGGACATACAACTTAGATATGATGTATCGACATCATGCTAGTTATGTTCATGCTAGTACAACTTAGAGACGATGTTGGTGAGCCACATCATGCTAGATATTTCCATGCGAGTACAACTTAGATGTGACATACAACTTAGATATGATGTATTGATATCATGCTAGATATGTCATGCTAGTATGGCTTAGAGATGACCATACAACTTAGAGATGATGCAGGGGGCTCGTGTCATGCTAGATATGATCATCCGAGTACAACTTAGATGTGGCATGCAACTTAGATATGATGCATTGGAATCATGCTAGATATGTCATGCTAGTAGGACTTAGAGATTATCATACAACTTAGAGGTGACACAATGAGGAACTGATCTACATCATGCGAGTACAACTTAGAGGTGGAATACAACTTAGATATGATGATTGACAACATGATAGTTATGTCATGCTAGTACGACTTATAGATGATGTAGATGATTCTCCAGATCATGCCAGTACATCTTATATATGATGCATTCACAGCATGCTAGTACGACTTATAGATGATGTAGTCAATGACATTGTTGATGCATGATGATATCAAATGATATGATTTGATTGTTGTGGAGAATGTATGTCTCGGGACAATATTTGTATGCTACTATGATGGATGTGTTCCACTGGTAGTGGCTATGTCTCACTGGTTAGTAGTTGTGTGCTACTAGGAGTGGTTGTGTACTGCTATGAATAGACACAATTGTGTTCTATTGGATGGCATTGTGGAAACTATATGCTACTATCTGATTTCCAGCTAGATGGATATTCAGTGTGATGGTAAACAAACATTCTCTAGGCGAAGAATGGTCTAGGCAGAACAAATTGTTGATGGACAGACATTCTCCCCATGGAGAATGGTCCAGGTTGATAGATTTTTGACGTATCATGGACTGGTATTTTCCTAAGGCATAGATTGTGGCTTGATTAAGAAAAGGGTTCAGGACCGATACTCTCCTGAGGCACAGTTATTGGCCCAATCAAGTTGAATAGTATTCCCCCCAAGTACATGACATCCCGATTAGGGTGGTTGATATGAGACCGATATTTTCTAAGGAATATGGGTAGAGATTGATCTTTATGGTACATATGAATCGATTAGAAAATAGTCTGAGACTGAAATTCCTGTAGGAATGGTCTCTGTAGCCCATGGCATGGATTTCAACATCTGGGAGGACTGGCATTCTACTAGGACGTAGGTTTGTATTAGAAGAATGGTCCTTGTATCCCATTGTGGGGCTTTCAACATCTGTTGGGACATTTATTCTTCTAGGACGTATGTCCAGATTAGAAGAATGGTCCCTATATCACTTTGTTGAGTGAGTGAATCATGTGAGACACTCTGTTGAGTGTGTTGACTTCAACACATCACTTATTCAACATCATGCCTAATTACTCTAATGGAGTATGGACTTGAGAGATGATGCAAACGATGATGTATGTTGTAACACCCCAATAATGAGCCCCAATTGTAAATGTGAATATGTTTTATAGGATGGTGAGCCAGGTTAATATAAGTCAAGAGGCTTATGTGATGATTAGGCCGAAGAGCCTACATGATAAAAGGCTAGTGATACTATTTTTGTATATGTAAACAAACATATCATTAATATAATACATCGTTGCGTGTAGACTGACCACGATAAAAGAGTACGGGGGACTAAACTTCACTAGGAAGGGAAAGGGGAGGGATACGAGCCTAGGAAAAGGGGCTAAGCTAGAGGGCTTATCTCAAAAGTAATATTATAATATTATTTCTAAAGTCTATGGTGAGGATAATTATTTTATCCTAAGTTACTATGGGAAGGTGAATGAAACCCAAGTGGAGGGAAAGGAGCTCCAGGAGAGCCATGTGTCATCAAGGGCACATGCAAATATATGTGGGGAATTTATTATGTTTTCCCATCCTTCCAATTCACTCACGCAACCATTCGTTCTATGTTTTGGGAGGAGCCTTACCTCTGGATCCTGCACACACTCGTGCAACTATCCTGTACTTTCATGTTATCAACACTAAATTGTATCCCTCCGGGGATGCATAATGCACCCGTACCTACCTGAGATAGTGTTGTACCTTCTTGTTATGAGAAACAACTATACCAAACCCAAAGTCTATTGTTGTTGCCATCACCTGCACTTTTCCCCTGAACGTTGTTGTTGTCATTCCCTATACATGTTCCTGGTTAACTTAAGCACTGAACTGAGGAAATAGGTTTTCAAGCCCATGAGATTGAAGAGGTGGGTTTTCAAGCCCGTGGATTGAAGAGGCGGGTTGTCAGGTCCATGATCAACTCTCTCCAGGTGAGAGGATTGCTAGGAAAGTGAATTATTGGGAAAGCCCAACTAGAACTACAGTGCTATGAGACTTCTTGTCCAACTTGTTGCTAAAGCCCTAGAAGGGAAGTGGGGCAGTCGAAGGACTATTAAGCAGAGAAGGGGCACACTTCTTGGGGTGGGACATGAATGTGGGGAATGAGAGGTTGTAGGCTGGTAGTTTGAGTTGGCTCATGGGAATAAATCCTTCCTTTTGTCTGTATTGTCTCAGCCTAGCTAGGAATCCCTTTACCCTGGTGGAGTTCAGTCCTAGCTCGAGGGTGACCCACTGTTGAAAGCTTTGAGCTGTGTGGTCTAAGGCTGGGAGGTTCATGGAAGGTCTACACGCAGTTGGTGGTCTTCTATAAAATGAAAAGTATCAATTATGTGTTCAATTGGATGATATGTATTTGTACATGACTTTATAATTATGAGTATTTCCCGTGTATGTTGTATGTATAGGCTTACTGTTATTTCCACATGAATCTATGCATTAGCAGAATGTATCTATCTGTATTAAATTTGTATAAATATATACAATAAAAATGAATAATTGTTACGTGGCATAGCCCAGTGGCCTAAAGTTGGGGATGCTACAATTTGGTTTCAGAGCTTAGTAAGAGTGTGTTATGGAGTAACATGGCCCACCCTGGAAGGCTGGGGATGTTACAAATTGGTATTAGAGCTTCTATTTCCAACATTGATCCTGGATGGGTCGAAAAAGTTGAGGTGATTCACTTGCGTGGAATTGGGAAAAAGCCCCAAAATTTTTGTTGTTAAATTCATGGAAAATTGGAGGAAACTGACCAAAGTGGTGAAATTTTCGTAATTTAATACCTGTTCAGGCCAATTTAGACATGGAATGGGTTGAATTTGAAGCATAAGGAGTGCACATGATACTTCTTTAAGTTTCAAACTTAGAGGAGATAAATCTCTCTTTGTGAGAAGAAGAATGGACGAGATTTGTTCGGGAGGGGACTGAATCTGTCACAGTCGTTGGATCTGAAAAAGGAGTGTGGTGGTTAACCCCTCAAGTCATTCATACTTCGTTGCTTCGAAAATTTTCAAGTCTTGGACGAAAAGGAGGTAAAATCCCCGAAGTTTCGAAGTTCCGAAGTGAATCTACGTCGTAGATCACTGGGAGGAGTACTTGACCATTGGATTTGGCCAAGGACAAATCTCGGCCATTGGATCAAGCGTAGATCAAGAGGTGAGGCATAGTGGAGAAGATCATACCCCAACTGTCTGATTTTCATGCGAGTGAGTGTGAGTCATATATCTCACGATAGTTCCGAGGTTTGACACTTTGGGAGAAGCAAGCCCTTAAGCTGCCAAGAAGAAAATCTTTGGAAGTCCCGAACTCCAGAGTAAATCAGGACCGTCCTTTGTCTGGGACACATGGCTAAAAATGATCAAATATTCAACATTCGAGAGTTTTTAGTCCTTGTGTCACTTGGAAAAGTTTTCCCCGAAGTCCTAAAGTCCGGAGCTAATCCGAATCGTTTGTGTTTGAGGACACATGTCCACAGATTAGCAAGTATTCATGAATTTGGCATTCGAGAGATTTGTGGTGTAGTGTGGAGAAGTCTCCCGGAGGCCCAAAGTTCTAAAGCTCCCTAGAACACTGTTCGAGAGTTTGAAAGTTCTACGTTCGAGTGTTTTGATGTGTTCTGGTGTGATATCCTCCGAAGTCCTGAAGTCCCGAAGTCTTGGAGCATTGGAGTGACGTGACATGCTGACGTCACCTAGGGTGACATGGACCCACTCTAAGCATGCCACATATCAACCTGTTTCGTTCCCTTCATAGACCTTATGTTCCAATCGGAACTTGACATGTGTCAACCGCTGATTGGGCCATGTGTCATCCTCATATTTTGACACGAAACACCCATAGTGCACAGTGCTAAGAAGACCCTAAAAGTTGGGAAATTTAGTGTTCAAGAGTTTTCAGGTGGGAAGTTGTAAATATCTATGAAGTGCGAAGCTCTGGAAAGCCTCTTCGGGAGTTTGCCAGTTCGACGTTTGGGAGAAATAAGGTTTGATATAGAAAGAACTCCCGAAGTTCCGAAGCAGTGGATCCCTGAAGCTCTGAAGATGTACCATGCATGAGTTCGCCAATTCGACGTTCAAGAGAAACAAGATGTGAGGTAGTAATAGCCTTTGAGGCCCAAAGTTCCGAAGCCCCAAATTCCTGAAGCTTAGGATAAGTGCCTTTTAGTTAAGCACTTGGTCATATCCCGTGGTCACATGAGATTGGGGGATGAAGAAAACAGGTTAGTGCCAGAAAATTGTTTTTAAAGACAGAAAGGGGCTTAGAAAAGGAGCCCATGGGGATTTTATTTGTACATACCTACATTGGAAAGATCTTGGACAATAGAATATAATTGTTGACCTAGAAAATTGAGCTAAATAGTTAATTTCTCAGGAAATCATAAGAAAGAAGTTTGATGTACTATTGAACCAAAATGGTTCATAATTTCACAAGGTTGTTGAAGCAATTAGTCTGACAAGTTCTGTTGGTTGCACATTTTGTAGAGTTAAAAACTGTTAGATCAGAGCATGATCAACACATAGTATAGAGGGATGGAAGATACGCATGGGGATTACAGCCAAGAAGGTGAGATTGGAAGGATGGATGTCCATTTGGGTAATGAAGGTGCAAACTCAATTGGATATGGAGAAGGAAAGGAAGAAATCATGAACTTGGGAGAGACAATTAAATTTTTTCAAAAGGATGTCCAAAGTCATAAGGCTAATAATGAAAGGCTTATGAAATCCAAGGAGGAGTAGGAGGACTTCAACCTAAATTTAATGCAGAGCTTGGAAAAAATACAAAAGAAGATAGATAAGGAGAGTGGCTCAAGAAAATTAGGAAGTCACAAGTCTCTTGATGAGAAAATAAGAATAAGAAGTGTTAGCAGACATCACCATCACTCCCCAGGAAATTACAATGGGATAACACACAAAAACTCAAGTCCATCCCCTGTTAGGAATCATAAGAAGAGGTCTGGGGTGGATGAGCTACGAGGAGAAATGAAATATTTATTTGGACAACCAACTCTAAATTCCAGACAAAGCAGATGATTAGAATTGCTCAGTGAATATGAATTTGATATAAAACATATCAAAGGGAAAGAGAACAAGGTAGTTGATGCACTTAGTAGAAGGGTGCATGAGTTGGATGCTATAGCCATTAGCATATACCAATCCGATTTGGAGAAAAAAATCTTGGAGGCTGCAAAATCATATTTACATTACATGGAAATGGTAACAAAATTACAACAAGGTATTTTGCAGCAGAAAGTTGAAGATTACAAGTTGGGAGAAGACGAAGTTATCATGTACAAAGGCATAATTTATGTTCCAAATTCCCAGGAATTGAAGAATCAGATATTGAAATAAATGCATAATGTACCTTATGATGGGCACCTAGGGTATCAAAAAACTATTGCAACTGTCAAGAGCCAATATTATTGGCCAGGTATGAAGCGGGGAGTTGTTGAGTATATTTTCAAATGTCTGGAGTGTCAAAAGGTCAAGGCTGAGCATAGAAACCCATTTGGGTTTCTACAACCACTACCCATTCCTGAGTGGAAATTGGAAGTTGTAAAAATGGATTTCATCACCAAACTTCCTAGAACAAACAAGCAACATGATTCTATCATGGTAGTGGTGGACAAGCTTACCAAAGCTGCCCATTTCATTCCAGTGAAGCTCACTCTCAAGGAAACTAATGTTGTTGATATTTATATGAAGGAAATTTCTCGATTGCATGGTATACCCAATACAATTATGTCTGACAGAGATCCAAAGTTTACATCGAAATTTTGGAAAGGATTATTTAAAGGATTTGGAATAAATTTTAATTCCAGCACAACTTATCATCCAAAATCTAATGGGAAAAAAGAGAGGGTGAATCAAGTGATCGAGGATATATTGAGTATGTATGTGATGGATAAACCATCAAAATGGGAAGACTACCTACACTTGGTAGAGTTTTATTATAACAATGGGTACCAATAATATCTAAAGATGAGCCGATTTGAGGCACTTTATGGAAGAAAGTGCAACACACATGTAAGCTCGAACAACCCGACATATAGAGTAATAGTTGGGCTAGAATTACTCAGGGAAATGGAAGAGCATGTGTTGAAAATAAAACATAATTTAAAGGATGCTCAAGACAGGCAAAACATATATGCTGACAATGGAAATACTCACAGGGAGTTTAAAGTGGTTGATCATGTATTCTTGAAAGTGAAGGCCAACAAAAGTTCCCTGAAGTTGGGAAATTGTTCAAAGTTGGCAGCTTGTTTTTATGGACTGTTTGAAATTCTAGAGAGGATTGGGAATGTGGCATATATGCTTGAATTTCCTACATCCATGTCTATTCATAATGTATTCCATGTATCATTTCTCAAAAAGTATATACCTGATGCTAATCATGTTATTGATTGGAATGTGATTCAGGTGGAGAAAGAAGGTGCTTTTCAGGTGCATCTTGTGTGCATTCTAGACTGGAAGATCAAGAAGCTCCAGAATTGATTCATAGAGCTAGTAAAGGTCCAATGGACCTGGTACGGTCACGAGGATGCAACTTGGGAGTATGAGGATGTTGTGCGCGCAGAATACCCACAACGTTTTGTGGGTTTTTGAACTTTTGGTTGTATATGTATATATATAATTCACCGACAACAATGCATAAAATAAATGGGAGGGGGATGTGACACCCCAAGACCGAGCCCCAGTTGTAAATGTGAATATGTTTTATAGGCTGGTGAGCTGGGTTAATATAATTCATGAGGCTTATGTGATGATTAGGCCAGAGAGCCTAGATGCTAAAAGGCCAGTGAGCCTATTTTTGTATATGTTAACACTCATATCATTAATATAATACATCACTGCATGTAGATCAACCATGATAAAATAGTATGGGGGACTAAACTCCACTAGGAAGGGAAAGGGGAGGGCTAAGAGCCTAGAAAAAGGGGATAAGCTAGAGGGCTTATCACAAAATGAATATTATAATATTATTTCTAAAGGCTACGGTGAGGATAATTATTTTATCCTAAGTTCCTATGTGAAGGTGAATGAAACCCAAGTGGAGGGAAACGATCTCCAGGAGAGCCATGCGTCATCAAGGGTGCATGCAAATATATGTGGGGAAATTAATCTGTTTTCCCATCCTTCCCCATTCACTCATGCAACCATTCGTTCCATGTTTTGGGAGGAGCCTTACCTCTCGAGCTTGCACACACTCCTGCAACTACCATGTATTTTCATGTTATCGGTAGTAAATAGTATCCCTCCAGGGATGCACAACGCACCCGTACCTACCCGAGACGGTGTTGTACCTTCCTATTATGAGCAACGCCTATACCAAACCCTAAGGTTGTTGTTGTTTCCATCACCTGCACTTTTCCCCTGAACATTGTTGTTGCCATTCCCCATACCTGTTCCTGGTTGAATTAAGCACTGAACTAAGGAAACATGTTGTCAGGCCTGTGGGATTGAATAGGCGGGTTGTCAGGACCATGGATTGAAAAGGCGGCTTGTCAGGCCCATGAGAAACTCTCTCCAGATGAGAGGATTGCTGGGAAAGTGAATTCTTGGGGAAGTCCAATTGCAACTACAGTGCTTTGAGACTTCATGTTCGGCCTGTTACTGAAGCCCTAGAAGGGAAGTGGGACATCCGAAGGACTATTGGGTAGAGAAGGGGCACACTTCCTAGGGTAGGACAAGCATGCAAGGAATGGGAGGTTGTAGGATGGTAGTTTGAGTTGGCTCCTGGGACGAAATCCTTCATGTTTTATGTATTGTCTCATCCTAGCTACGAATCCCTTTACCCTTGTGGAGTTTATTCGCAGCTCAGGGGTGACCCACTACTGAGAGATTTGAGCAGCGTGGTCTAAGGCTAGGAGGTTCATGGAAGGTCTACAAGCAATTGGTGGTATTCTATAAATATATAAGTATCAATTATGTGTTCAATTGCATGTTGTGTATTTGTACATGACTTTATAATTATGGGTATTTCCCGTGTATGTTGTATGTATAGGCTTACTGTTATTTCCGCATGAATCTATGCATTAGCAGAATGTATTTGTTTGTATTAAATTTATATAAATATATACAAGAGAAATGAATAATTGTTACATGGCATAACCCAACGACCTAAAGCTGGGGATGCTACAATTTGGTTTCAGAGCTTATTAAGAGTGTGTTATGGAGTAGCATGGCTCACCCTAGAAGGTTGGGGATGTTACAAATGTTGATGCCATGATGCTATTAGACGATACTGATAGTGATTATGATGCTCGTGATTTGTTTTGCGTGATCATGAGATAGCTCGTGTGGCTATGATAATGCTACCAACATAATGGTCTCTGTGTGCTCAAGACCATTACTATAAATACCTCCCTATCTAGGAGGGAGTGTTGATGTTAAAGTAGTTGCAGGAGGTATTAACCTCCATGTGTAACCTTTGACTAGAATGGAATATTTCAGAAGCAAGGGAAACCCTAAATATATCTGTGAAAACCCTAGATGACAAGTCGTCCTAGCAGAATTAATAATATTAGAATATTATCTTCCAAAAAAGTTACTAGACAGATTAATATAAATAGAGGAAGTTTTAGCTCATTTGTACACCCAGTCAGAGCGCAAGTCTTGTGGAGAGTTATAGTTGCAACTGCAAGGAGGAATAAGGGTGTATGGTCATCTCTTGGTCTTGGTTTCTCTCTAGCGCTATCAAGTGATATTCTTCGTGATTCTCTTGGTGATATTATTGGTGATACTCTTGGTGATATTCTTGGTGATGTACTAGCTAAGTATGGCGCAAGTTTGAGAGAGTAGTGCAACTATAGCTGCTGCAATTGTGTATGGTACTTTTTCTGTGGATATGTATAATCTTTCTTGTGCGCTACCCTTCGAGAAGGAGCGCTCTACTTGTCTTGAGTTTTTGTTGTAGTTAGCAACTAGGTTTTATCTGTTGGTTCTAGTATGGCTTTCTAGAATAATTCTGTCAAAGGTTAAAGGTGCTTGGGGGTGGCTGAGTGCATCTGGTTGGGTGACAATATTGTGATATTGTCTATGGTAAAATAGGCACATCATTTATTTTAACAATAAGGGCCGACCTAATTGCCCCCCCCCCCCATGTGCAATGAGTGAGAATATGTATATATGGAGGTCAATATGTTTATTATTGGAGACATGAACATATGATTTGGGTTATATGGAGGTATTGTGATTATTTTGAGGAGGTTCTCCTAATGAATGAAAGATTATTGTGTAACTCGTCTCTATTATCTCTTTTGGATTTGTACTCCATGCTCATACTTAGGTGTACATTGTACATGTTCTAGTTTATCATGCTATTTTAAGTATCAAGATCATAACAATTCATATTAGGGTGGATGATCCTCAACTCTTCTCTTTCAAAAGAGACATATTACCACTTTCACCACAACTTTTATTTGGGACATGGGAATTATAGGGATTGGAAAGAGTAAAGAGAGAAGTATCTTTGGTAGAATTTAAGGATATGAACCCCTATAACTTTGATGTTATAGGTTGTGTAAGTTAGGGATTTGATCTAGCCCTAAAACTAGGCTTAAATATATGGATCCAGTAAAACAAACATATCTGAAGATTCTAAGGTAAAATTTGAGTGCTACCTTTGAAATTGAGAATAATAAATATTGGGGTGCTTCAAATCCAAATTTCATAGGACAAGATGAAAAAGAGACTGCATGACAGTTTGTACAAGTTTTCTCACTAAGAAGGCCCCAAAATCAACAAGTTTTGTGAGAGTGACCATAAATTTTGATTGGAAAATCCAAATAGAGTGATATCTATGGAATTTTGGAGAATAAATATCCTTTTGTGTCAGGCCAAAATTTCAAATTCATTGGTGTAGCAAATTTAGAGTTACATTAGGCGCAGGGTTGTCCTACATAGTAGGCTCCAAACAAGGGCTTAAAAAAGTATGTTAACTTAGATCAACACAAATTTTGATTGAAAGGTCTAATTTAGGTAATTCAAAAGTTGTCAGTAAGAGGAAAAATATAAGAAAATATTGGGAAAACCCTTTTTTTATCATTTGGGATAAATATTGAAGTTTTGGGGAGTTTATAGTTTAGGGTTTTTACTAAACCTCAATTATTCAAGTAATAATTTGCAGTCTCGCATTCAATCAGCCCGCTACAGATAATTGCTTCTACTTGCCCGGGAGGGAAGAGAGTAAGGAACCAATGGCCCCACAAAAGGAACATACAACTTCACTTACTCGGGGAACCTCAGACCCCTCTAAAATGGAAATTCCTATGTTTAGGGGATATGAAGATGAAATTTATCCCATGGAATGGTTGAGGATTGAAAATGACGATGAAAATGATGGTGATTAACATCCACTGAGACCAAATTTGGTCTATCATACCTTAAGTAGGTAAGAGATTACTTGGAATTCTTTGGAATTTTATTTATGTGCTTGAAAAACATTAAGATAAGTGTTCCAAGATCACCATAGTTTTGTTTTAATGGTGAAAAAATTAATGATATATTTTCCATAGGTTTTTATTTTCATGAGGAAGCTAATGTATAGTGGAATAGTCTTGATTCTAACATCATATTACATTATACATGGGAAGAATTTGAAAACAAATTCGCAAATAGAAGAATGAAGGACAAAAAAATGGAGAAGATGCTTACAACTCTATACAAATAGAATAAATATAAAGAAAAACTTTCCAAATTGCATAAGGATACTGAAGAACTGGAAGAAGAACTTCCAAAGAAGGGTAATGAGTTCACCAAGATGCAATCCCTTAATTAAATTACATTGCACAAGGGAAGGATTTGAAAATATCTTCTCAAATAGATGAATGAAGGACAAAAAAATGGAGGAGATGCTTATAACTCAAGACAAATTGAATAAATATAAAGAAAAACTTCCCAAATGACATAAGGATGTTGAAGACCTAGAAGAAGAACTTGCAAAAAAGGGTAATGAGTTCACAAATATGCAATCCCTTAATCAAACATTGATTAAGGAGGGTCAGAAACTAAATGAAGAAAATAATAGCAAATGAAATAAGGAAAAGGCTAATTCAAGGGAAGAACTAAAAAAGAAAGATGAAGAAATCAAAAGGTTGAGCAAAAATAATCAAAGACCTTCTTCCCAATGTTAAGAATGTGAAAATATGTCTACAAGAGTCAGAATCAAAGAATAAGGAGGAAGATACTACCATAACAGTTGAAGAGAGTTCTATCATAAGAGTTGAAGAGGAAATAGGTAAGAAGTTTAAGAAGCCTTAAATGTTGTTGGAACCCTAAGGTTTTGGAAAGAACACAAATGTGCCACAAGTTCTACACTGTGTGCACTCCACAAGTTTTGCATTGCACGATGTCAAGATTCAATTACTGTGCCAACCAGTTTCCTACTACGCATGCCAACCAATTTTATAGTGGGCGCAAGGACTTGTAAAGTTTGCATGCATGCCAAATCCTCAAAGATATTCTATAATGATTGTAACCATTTTTGTAACAAACCGTCTGGTCATGGTCAAGGTTATGAGTGAGCTGGAAATTTCCTTATGACTATCATGCTTCGGTAGATATAAAAGGAATGCATGTGAATATGTAAGGTTTGGTTTTTTGGTTAATAAAGGATTCATTCTTAGAGATTGATTGTATTCGTAGAGTTGTGAGGATAACATGAGAGAGAAAGTAGATTGAGATCTGATTTCTATGTCTCTGATTCAATATGAATGAATCTCAGAGTAGGCTATTGCCCTCCATGTATATGAATGTTTATTTGTGATTAATGAATGAAGGTCAGAGGCCCATTTGATCTTATATCATGAGTTATGTTTTGATTGAATGCTTGTTAGATATGTTAGACTAGGCACGACTGGTACAATGTTGTCACGAATGAGTAGAACGATGCTATGAATGAATATGATATAATGAGTAGCTTGTAGACAAATGTGTCATGTTTGTAATAGTCCAACATGTTCTACACAATAATTTTGGTCTCTATGATTCTCAAGTGCATCTCAGGTGAGACCTCATTCAACCTATGAATATTGAATATGTCGATGCAAATGGGGTATTTTTTTGGTGAAGCCTTTCAAACCATGGGTCTAAAACCTCTAGCCAACAATTGGTTCCATTGTTGAGACCTAATGGTTTTGTGTTTCATGTTGACAAAAGGACATGATGTGGAAAACCTTCTAGAAAGGATATAAAAGAATGGATCTTTGAGAAGGAGAACGAGTTTGTGCAACGAGGGACCAAGAATCTGCAGATCCATCTTGAATGATGGAAACAAAGGTACACATATTCATATCTCAAAGAAATTTTCTTTACTGAGTTTCCTTGTTTATTACATGAATGGATAAAGAGACAAGCATATATTAACTATGTATGGAGAGCTAAAGAACCATTGGTTTGGGACCAAGAAGCGATAAATAGGTTGAAGCCAAGGGATTATGTGATTAGGATGATAGGGGAGGCCAAGGAAGTGGACGCTCCCTTTCATGCAACACAATAGTTAGAGAAGGATTCACACAAGGTTGTTTCTAGCAACATGGGTGAAAAGAAACAAGGATTATCAAGCATAGAAAGTACGACGAAGTTCATCATTGGAAGGATGGGTTGAAGGCAAGCTCAAGAGACACTGCAAGATAGTTGATGATGTTTGGAAAACATCGGGAAGACATTCTCTTAGATTAATAATCAATAATATAATTATTGATTATTAAATAATATATATAATAAGTAAACGATAATAATACATAGTTATTGATTATCCAAGGGACACATCCTTTCATGGATGGTCACCATATGTTCTCTATATATGGAATACTCATCATTGTAATAATATATCTATCATACATATCATCTCATATGAAAAATAAACATGGTGTCATAGGAGGTGTGGGCTTGAATCCCTCACGGGAGGGCCCATGAAAATGAGAGATAGATTGTGTTTTGTGAAGAGATTTTAAGAATGTAGTATGTATTGTTATGATCTTGTTGGAATGGACAGTGCATCCAACTTGGACTTGAATCTACAAAGGCTTTAGCAAGAATGAAAATCTGAAATGCAACATCTTTAAATACAACCAAGAAAAACTATTGTGCTGTAGTAAAAAGTAGTAAGAAACATGGGATCCATGCCCCAAGTACATGGAATATTGAGCACCACATATTGATCAACAAACAATAATGGAAACGTGCAGAGGGTTAAATCTTGTTGAACTACTCTCCATTAACTTTTCCCGAATTCCAGGGGTGATTGCTCTGTGTTGGCACCACAAAAATAAGTCATGCGAGAAGATTTCTATTCAATGGCAAAAATTCAATACAATCCGGTGATTGGATTTGAAAATTAATTTATAGCATGGTTGAAATTCTGGAGGTGATCGCTCTGTGTCTGCACAACAGGAATAAGCCACGCAACAACAATATTTCTATTCAATGCCGAAATCTTCAATACAATGCAGTGACTGCATTTGGAAATTATTTTGTAGTGAGAGGCTGAAAACATCAATACAACCTGGTTATTGACTTTATAAAGTGATGATTGAATTTGTAAATCATTTTTCCAGCGATAGGCGTGAAATTCATGGAAAACACAATATATATTTTATAACACAATTTATACTATACCATTTAAGTACAATATAATTTGGTAATTATATTGAAAGGCATCTACAGTCGGAAACAGACGTAGCTATTGGAGTTATGAGTATTTTATTTTTGGTCTTTAAATATTTGATCTCACATATTGGGCATTTTCATTTGTCAAAGGAAATTGTTACCATTTTATCCATGATTTTGATGGACATTGTCTGCATGTGTACTTATTGAAAGCACATTTATAATGTTGGAAATATACTATTGCATATGCATGCCAGTAGTGGTAATGGCAAGAATCCTCTTTGTGTTGGTTATTTTAATACAAAAGAACTATTTGAATAAATACACTGTGAATCTCGACGTTGTGTTGTTTATGTGAAAACGATGTGATGGTGAGTGAGGTTGATTCACATGTGATTAATGCACAAATCTAGACAATGAGCAATGTGGAAATGCATTTTGACTATTCTAAGTAGAATTTTGGTTAAAACATACAAGCCAATAAATGGATATCATATAGAGAGGGAGGCGAGGGAGAAGAGATTGAGTTACCTCCAGAAAAGGAGGAAGAACTACCTTCAGTGTTAGAGGGAGAAGAGACAAAGGAGGATTCACCTCCAACTCTAGAGGGAGTAGTTGTTGAACCACTCTCAGTTCCAAGACTGACATTCTTCTATGGCACATGTAGTGACCTGATTAGAAGAATGGTCCCTATAGCCCATGGTGTGGCATTCTCCTTGGAGGGTCCTATGTGGACTAGTAGGAGGGAATGTAGAATTCATCATGATGTCCCTCATAAGGTCAGATGAAGGAACCAAGACATTGGTTTCACGAGGGAAACTCAATATGTCCTAGAGAAGACATTGGTTCCATGAGGGAACCTCAATATGTCTTAGACATGTGTTCCATGAGGGAACCACGAGGGAACTCGATATGTCCTAGAGAACACATTGGTTCCATGAGGGAACCTCGATATGTCTTAGATATGTGTTCCATGAGGGAACCATGAGGGAACTCGAGGTGATTAAGGTTCTTTCCACGTGTCAGTTAGCATCAGGATGATATTCACTCACAGGGTTGTACCTGTACTGACCCTGGTGTAGTCTTTTTCCTAGTCATGGATATTTAACAAGGAATGATAAAGACTCAAGATGCTAGATGTTATCACATGCAGACCCATAGTGAGCTTGATCTCAGAGAGAGTCAATTGTCTTAGATGGAGAGCTGCAGAAGGATTTTCTCCTCAGTTTAGTTAGGAGAGAGACATCTACCAAGACTAACAGACAAGTGTCATGAGTCCAGGGTGAAGTTTGTATATTTTAGAGACAAGCTTGGCATGATGCAGAATGTATCCCTCGTTGAGAGGGAGTGTTGATGTTTGGACAACATCAAGAAGACATTCTCTTAGATTAATAATCAATACTATAATTATTGATTATTAAACAATATATATACATATAAGTAAATGATAAAAATAAATAGTTATTGATTATCCAAGGGATGGATGCTTTAATGGATGGTAACCATATGTTCTCTATATATGGAACACTCATCATTGTAATAATATATCTATCATACATATAATCTCATATGAAAAATCAACAATAGCAAGGTTGTAGGAACCATTGCCACTCTTGTGGAGAAAAGTGAACCATGCATTCAACTAGAAGCATCAAAAGATAAGGAGTGTTGCAGAAGACAATCCATATCCTCACTTGGGGCATTCATACCAAGGGAAAGAGATGACCAAGGTGCAAAGATGACTAGCAATTTTAACTTCAAAGAAGAAGAAGAAGAAGTGGGCAGGGAGGACTGAGATCCAAAAACAATTGTTATTTTTTGCAGGAAGGCCGTGGGGATTTATGAATTTCATTTAATAGTGGAATGACTTGAGAAGTTAGGTTGATTCGAATGAAGTCAGAATGACCTTGAGGTGTCTGTGAAACGAGCATAAGTCAGACACCACGTTTTCCCGTAGCCTCAAAGGTGGCTACTGGGCTTACGTTGTGTATTGAACCAAGAAGAGCACGAGCACATTGCCATGAAGAGGTAATGCGGCCCTGAGTGCCACAAAAGTAGCACAAAATGATGAGGAGATCACTAGTTGGAAACAGATGTGAAGACATAAACACAACCATAAATGATTGGTTTGGAGGTGACAAAACACATTCTCATGGATTGGGCATGACAGTTGGACTACCTACCCAACTAGTTCAAGGCATGGGGGATATCAATGTGCGGAGGCATGGATAGGTTGATCATAGTATGTATGCGTAGTATGCCATGGAGGATCCAATTCCTAGATGAGGGTCACTTCGTGAAAATGAATGCCATTGATGATCACAATTGATGAAGCATGTTGGGATTGTCAGGAAGACAATGACTTTGAGTGGGGGAGGGTGTAACGCCTCAAGAGTTCTTTCGAGCACGTGCTCTCTCCTTCCATGAGCCAAGATGATGAGTTGCGAGAGTTAGAGGGTGCCTAGACTCTTTATAGACAAATTTGGGATCTTTGGACGCTGTCATGCCAAAGACAACTTTGCTAAGACTTGACTTATGGTGGAGGGTGACTTAACCGAAGTGGCGAGTTGAGTGGGTGACCCATGGTGGCCATGGGAACCCTCATTGACAGACGAAAAGTTTGATGACGGACGCTCCGACAACATGAGTTCCCAATTGACCGAAATTTAGAACGAAGGTTTGTGGCAACTCCATGCCTTGGGTGCGCACCAAGGGGAGTCGACCAAATGAACGGACGTGAAGTAAACTTGGGCACCCAAAACCGAAAATGAGGAATTCAACGAAGAAAGGAAAGGCACGCTTGGGTGAGTCAATAGAAAGGTTGCATCTCATCATGGTGAAAGGGCGCATCCGTTGGGCATGCGCCTATATAAGCCAAGTGAGAGAGTCAATTGGAGGGATCGATCAATCAAGAAATCAACCAAGGATTCATCTAAGGGAATATGAGGCAAGTTTGAATTGAGCTAAGGGGGAAGGCGAACTTGGCAGAATTGCAGGCAGCTTGGCTATGAAGGACGAAGGAGAGACAATCGTTTGTTCTTGTATCTGAGGTGACAAATGAAGGGTACACAAGGAGGCAACTCACCGAAAGGGAGTTGTATGGTTTTCATTCAAGTTTTTTTGTAACATAGCGAAATCTCTTCTTGTATAAACTTTCTTCTGTGGCACAAGTGTTCGGCTCGACACATCATTGTTCTGTTAATAAATAATATTTTGGGTGTTAGGCTAGTTTGGCCGTCCACATATATGTTTCGGTTGTTTTGTATGAATGATTTTTCTTTATTGTTGAAATAATTCTAAAACGCTAGTGCTGCATGATAATTAGGAGTGTTGGGTGTTTCCGCCACCCAATCGCAAGCTTGCCAGGCCCATGGCAACTAGGGTATAAAGAGTAGTTGGATTCTAAAACTCTAGTTAAAACCTAAAAGTGACACCTTTCACTATAAAGAAACAACTCAACTTTAATTCAAAATAATGAACCCTCGTAAGATGCAAAATAACTAGCAAATGCATGATAGAATAAAGGAAAGAATGGAAATTCAAGTTAACGTAAGTGGTAAGAGAAACTTTGGTTGATAGCATCATGTGAAGATTTGTATAAAATGATAACATTATGCGGCCTCAATAAAAATTCAAGATCAAAATAAACGTAGGGTTTATTGGGAACAAGAATCAATTTGAACTTTAACATAAGGAATGTTTTATGAATATGTGCCTAAATGTGGAGAAGCTATTGTATACCTTAAAATTTTGAATCTTCATGCTTATTTTACATATGTTTGAAGGTATTATTTTGAATATGTTTTTTAAACTTTATGATATTTGTATATAATTTTTTTGCCTTTAACATGGATTTTTGGTAGCCTTACTTTGACTGGGGTGGATTAAAACAAGTCAAACCATGACTCTACATAACTACATATGTAAGATACATTTTCTATTTATGTTTATTTAAAAGTTGAATAAAACATATAATCTTAAGAATATGAGCTTCTTTGAGTGGGCCCACTATAACTTGATCACGGAAATATGGATTATTGTCCTTAAATGAATAGTGGAATTTAAACAATGCTATGAAAATAACAATTAGTGTAGAAAGTACAAATTTATGAAGATTAATAAATAGGTATATGATATGGAAATATCAAGATGCGATGATTTAGAGAAGAGAC
>ML804679.1:165448-178212 GCA_009831015.1 Picea engelmannii | reverse complement strand
TGGCTCATGATGAGACCCCCTTTCCCTTGGCCATGCAACCAAAGGTCACTGCCCTGGCGTGGTAACCAGATGGTGGCAATGTCATACTGTTAGGTACCCATGAACCTAATAGGTTGGCTCGTGATGAGACCCCCTATCCTCTTAACTAGGTCTTGTTTATATTTTCTAGGTCCCTCTTGTTTCTTACTGAGAGGCTTTTTATTGCCTTCTCGGGGATCCCTGGGCGAAGCATCTCGAGGTTTTATTTCTAGGCTTTTATCTTTTACCAGCTGCTTTTACCTTCTGGGCCTTTAGCCCCTTCTTCCCATGAGATAAGGTGCAATCCTACAAACAAGTCAACCCAATGCCCGAACAAGGGGAATGGGACAAGTGAGCGGAAGATAAGATGAAATAATGGTGCTATGATGGGAGCGGACGATGGCTTTTCAGAAATCCCCCAGTGGCAAACCAAGACCTATGGGCACAAGCTTGCTACCATACCCTGTCAATCTCCCAGAGCATGGTCAAGTGGGCTAATGTAAGATCCAAGCAGTTGTTAAAGATAAAAGGAATCAGATGCATATATTTAAAGGTTTTAATGATCAAAAGTAACACATACCATGATACCTGGACCAATTACCTCATGGAGCAAGAACCTCGTCTGATACAAGACCAAGCCGATGGTGATGGATGTTGTTGCTGCTAACAAGATAAAGCTGATGGAAGAAGAAAAGGATGGGCCCTCCAGGGCCATGCTGAGGTCAATCCTGCTCTCGGTACTCCATGTCTAGGTCTTGTGGGCCTCGAGACATGATCTCCTAGTTATCCCTAAAAATCAGGGATAACAGGCTGCCATGATCATGTCCTCACTAACTCTCAGTTGTCCTGTCAAGTGTCATGACTCCTGATCACAATCCAGCTGAGGTGCTACCTCATGAATCTCACTGCTAATGTCAACAGTGGAATCCCCATCAACACTCTCCTTAAGAGATAAGGCATTGTATTGTCCACTGTCTATTGTGCTACTGAACCCTCCTGTATGCCACTGTACATCATCACCTACGGCTACCTCCATCTAAATCTCCCTGTATCTTGTATGTACAGTTGTATCCTCATGTGCACTCATCCTACTAATATCATTTTCACCTGGATCCCATATAGATGTGTCCAGACATGTGAAATGGTCATCCCGACCAACAAGGATAGTATCCTCGTCATTGTAGACTGGTCCCAGAAGAAAGTATCCTGTTGACATGTCGATCTCCCCAACCTGATCTATCAATGGACTCCCCAAAAGAGGTGACTCACTCTCCCCATACTGATAGGTATGTATATAGTCAACTGGCTCCAAGGAATGCCCCTCGTCCTAGGTCTTCAAATCCATATGTCCCTTGTGTTCCAATGCTACACAAGGCTCCTCTACCACATCCGAAATGCTACCGATATCCTCTTATGTCATGTCTATCATAGGTGTCCGAGAAGGTAAGCATTGTGTCATGCTCAACTCCATGGGAGGAACAGCATCCCCCACACATGACCTCATACCAACATCCAAAGGTAGGTCATCCAATCTCCGATCCTCCTCATGCCTAGGTGCTGCTATAACTGGATGCTCACAAGTATCACCACTATGGTGAAGTGTTGAGTCCTCAACACTGTATGATTGGGAGACTAAAGCACCTACGTTATCATCCTGGCTCCCCAACTGTCCAACTGGTGCGCAGGATTCCTGGGACTGCTCTGATGAGACATCTAAGGTCACATCCTCACACACATCCTCCTCATCACTATCATAGTGCACCTCAATGTAACGCACTCTCCCTTTACCTTGGAAAGTGGTCCCCTAGTGTTTGTGAGCTTCTAAACACATGAGGGAAGTACTTTGTACCTTGTACAATGTACTTTATGTCTAACTTCACTTTGACTTAGGAAATTTAAGTCAAAAGTGAAATTTGGTCATTTTAGCCGAAAGTGACAATTAATTCACTTTGTGCATGAATTAAGGGACATAAAGTGAAACTATGGAAACTTAAGTAAAGTGGGTTTTGAGTTGAGATTTACTTGAGATGATCTCAACCATTGATTAGGGATGAGATGAGATGATCTCATTCACCCAACTTTTAGGTTTCCTTATGCTTCCTTAAGGAGGGCACAAGGGGCAAAGGAGGGTTCATTCCTTGTTATGTTCACTTGAGGAGAAGGAGAAGGAGAAAGAGGATGAGAATGGAAGCATTGGGAGAGGAGAGCTTGGGCACCTCCTTGCATGGAGGGATCATGGAGGCTTAGGGCCCAACTTATTTTGTGGAGAGGTTCCTTCTTGGAGGAGGGCGCACTTGGTGAGGAGGGTGAATCTTTTGTGGGGAGGACTTTCAGAGCTTAGATTGCAATGAGGTATGTTTCAGAGGGAGGCTACTCATCACTATCAGAGTGTTGTGGAGGGGTTTCTTGATCAGAGCTTCCAGTTGGCTTCTGGCTCCAGTTCAATGGTCTTGTCAACATTTATGGAGGGCGCACCATCCTAGGGCGCTCTTGCTTCTTTTGGGCTTGTGTTGCAACTTGGATCAAGCTGCTATTGTATCAGGTTCCTCTATATATTGTACTTGTTGCATTCCACCTTCTATTTTCCACATATATACACTTTCATTCCAAACTGGTTTTCCCCGGGGGGGGTTTTATCCAGGGTCATGTTGACCAAAAATACCTCTGTTCAATTTCATGTATGTTAGAGTGTAGAACTACTGTATTTTCAGCAGTAAAGATCTCTAGGTGTGTTGCATTTATTTTGGTATGCATGTGCTAATCCTTGGTGACTAAAACTACATGCTAGAGCACCTAAATTGCGAATGTAACCGTAACAAATCAGCAAGAAGTTCCTAAACTGTTGGTTGTCCTAAAACAGCAGCAAAACCTTCATTGACAATTGAAACTTAGAGCCAAATTGAGGTCAAAGACAGATCTAGTTGGCAGCTTGATAGGACCTAGAAAATCTTCATGGTATCAGAGCTAAGGTGGCTGATTTTTTAGTAGTTTGGACAGCATATGAGTGGGTTGTTATAAACATCTTCTTGGCAGATTTTGTGGACAGCCATTGACAGTGTTAGTGGCAGTTTGTTGGCAGAATTTTGTAGAGGGTTGTAGAGCAGTTTGTGCATAGTTTCGTCAGTCTCTTTTCACACCTACGTGGTAGGAGTGAGGCTGATTTTTCCCGACCTCTTTTCACACCTATATTGCTAGGAGTGAGGTCGCAGTTCGCTTGCCTCTTTTCACACCTATGTTGATAGGAATGAGGCAACGTTCCTTTGCAGTTTGAGCATCAGTTGGAGTGCAGTTTGGCAATCATGTCAACGTCTCAGATGCGAGAGGAGGATAGGCTAGCTGGAGCTAGCCACTGGTCGCCTTGGAAGGCGAGGATCATCTTTATCTTGGAGGACCTTGAACTCTAGGATATAGTTGAGGCGCTTGTGGTTGTTCCTCCTGCTACTACTCCCATCTTGTTAGCAGAGTTCAGGAAGAGGAACAACAAGGCAAAGAGGACGATATGTGATTTAGTGAGGGATCACATCATTCCCCACTTGATTGGGAAAGCTTGGGCATATGAGATGTGGGCATCTCTATGTAAGCTTTATCAGAGCTATAATGAGAACCGGAAGATGGTTCTTCATGATCGACTAAGGGGCATTCGCATGCTCGAGGATGAGTCGGTTACTTCTTTCCTTGGTCATTACACCCAGACCAGAGACGAGCTTGGAGTCGTCGGAGAGGTGGTGAAACCCAATTCTATGATGAGGACAGTCTTAAACAGCTTTACCAAACCATGGGGTCCATTCGTTTGTGGCATTGTTGCCAGGGAGGTCATGCCCACATGGGAGAGGATGTGGGATGACTTCGTTCAGGAGGAGACTAGACTTGTGGCAAAGGCTTCTGGACAATATCAGCAACAAACAATGCAAAGTGATGAGGACCTTGCTCTTTGGACAAAGGGCAAGAAGAAGATCGGTCGGGGAGGTCGGCAGGGTCCCAAGTTTGGGGCCCCACCACAGGGAGGAGAGAGTAGCAGTGGAATGAAGAGAGACATGAGCTCAGTGAGATGCTTTGCTTGTAGGAAGATGGGTCACTATGCAGGACAGTGTCCCAAGAAGAAGAAGAAGAAGCAATATGTTTCAGCAGCGACAGCAGAGGACCTTGAGTTCGATGCACAGTTTGCGAGAGAGTGTGCATTCACAACTACCTTGTCTGTTGTTACACCATCCAGTATCAGATGGAGAGACAGAGTTGAGGATGACCTACTGACTCATAGTAGTGATTCAGAGGGAGCTCGGACTCAGTTTCCTTGGACACTATCAGAGGGGGTGACTGGTCCACCCAGGACAACTTCAATTTCAAAGTTGTCGAGACAGAGGGTTGGTGCAGGAGCTTCAAAGCATCAGAGATTGATGAAGAGGAGCGGCAGGGCACCACGGAGGCTTGAGCCTCACTTGGCTACAGAGACGGGCAGATTAGGTTTTGGATCCACTTCAAGTGGAAGCTATTTGGTGAGAGGCCAAGTTGAGGATCTTGGTGAGTACTCTTGGTGAGATACCAAGAGGGGGAGACTCTTGGTGAGATGCCAAGAGAGTGAGTCTTGGTGAGATGCCAAGAGTAGTGACCATTGGCGAGATGCCAAGAGGTAGAAATCCTTGGTGGGAGACCAAGGTGGAGACCTTTGGTTTGATACCAAGATCTAGGTGATCTTGGATAGGTGGAGAGACACTTCCATCTATGGATCACGTAGATTGAGCAAATCTGTGTCAGACTACTTTCATTGATCCAGGTACAGCCATACTCACCGAGTATATGCCAGTAGGGAACAATGTCCACTATAGGGATGATATTGGTGGTGATGGGCACCTTCCTCGGTAAGAGGGAGTGTTGAGATTTGGGTACCTTGAAAAGTGGTCCCCTTGTGTTTGTGAGCTTCTAAACACATGAGGGAAGTACTTTGTACCTTATACCATGTAATTTATGTCTAATTTCACTTTGACTTAGGAGATTTAAGTCAAAAGTGAAATTTGGTCATTTTAGCCGAAAGTGACAATTAATTCACTTTGTGGGTGAATTAAGGGACATAAAGTGAAACTATGGAAACTTAAGTAAAATGGGTTTTGAATTGAGATTTACTTGAGATGATCTCAACCATTGATTAGGGATGAGATGAGATGATCTCATCCACCCAACTTTTAGGTTTCCTTATGCTTCCTTAAGGAGGGCGCAAGGGGCAAAGGAGGGTTCATTCCTTGTTATGTTCACTTGAGGAGAAGGAGAAGGAGCAAGATGATGAGAATGGAAGCATTGGGAGAGGAGAGCTTGGGCGCCTCCTTGCATGGAGGGATCATGGAGGCTTAGGGCCCAACTTATTTTGTGGAGAGGTTCCTTCTTGGAGGAGGGCGTACTTGGTGAAGAGGGCGAATCTTTAGTGGGGAGGACTTTCAGAGCTCAGATTGCAGTGAGGTATGTTTTAGAGGGAGGCTACTCATCACTATCAGAGTGTTGTGGAGAGGTTTCTTGATCAGAGATTCCAGTTGGCTTCTAGCTCCAGTTCAGTGGTCTTGTCAGCATTTATGGAGGGCGCACCATCCTAGGGCGCTCTTGCTTCTTTTGGGCTTGTGTTGCAGCTTGGATCAAGCTGCTATTGTATCAGGTTCCTCTATATATTGTACTTGTTGTATTCCACCTTCTATTTTCCACATATATACACTTTCATTCCAAACTGGTTTTCCCCGGGGGGGTTTTATCCAGGGTCATGTTGACCAAAAATACATGTGTTCAATTTCATGTATGTTAGTGTAGAACTACTGTATTTTCAGCTGTAAAGATCTCTAGGTGTGTTGCATTTATTTTGGTATGCATGTGCCAACCCTTGGTGACTAAAACTACATGATAGAGCACCTAAATTGCGAATGTAACCATAACAAATCAGCAAGAAGTACCTGAACGGTTGGTTGTCCTAAAACAGCAGCAAAACCTTCATTGACAGTTGAAACTTAGAGCCAACTTGAGGTCAAAGACAGACCTAGTTGGCAGCTTGATAGGACTTGGAAAATCTTCATAAAGCACCTGCACTATAATCTTGGCTCCCCAACTGTCCAACTGGTGCGCAGGAGTCCTGGGACTGCTCTGATGAGGCATCTAAGGTCACATCCTCACACACATCCTCCTCATCACTATCATAGTGCACCTCAATGTAATGCACTCTCCCTTTACCCCTGCATCTGTGATCTGACTCCCAAGGCTCTTTGCAACTGTAGCAAAGTTCCCTGCTCCTAATGGTTGTAGACTCTAACTGTGCTTCCTTCAACCTACTAGCTGGTAGTGATGTATCTTCTTTACACCAAGCTCTAATCTTATGTAATTCTGACATCCACTCATATATGCCTTGCTCCAGTTTTACTCGAAGCTTTTCTTGGTTATCCATCCTCTTAGACCACTGAACAACGTGCTACTTGCTCATTCTCCAATCAGATATTTTTTCCTTATTGAAGACCCCTCATGCTGGGAGGAATCTTCGATCCGATAGGACAATTCCTGGAGTTCTTGTAGTCGAAGTAATATTCCATCTATTCATCAGCTATATCTCATTGATCTATTGCGTCTCTTGCTTTACTTTACTATATTGAATTGGTTAACATGGGGAATTGCTCCCTCTTAATCAATTTTCCAAACTCCATGACCCATAGGATCCAAGGCACTGAAGTTATTATTTGTAATTTCAATATTTAAACTTATTGTTTTTCATATTTTTGCGTGCAGATCTGCACTTTTAAGGGCATATTTTTGTGTTTTGTCAGTAGATTTACACGTTTTCCAAGGCAGAAAATCATCCTTAGCTGCAAATCTGCATTCTAGCTTGCTGTTTGGTGTGTTTTAATGCAGATTACAGGTCTGATCATTTAAATTGCCGCAAGCATTTATTGCAGTTTGGCAACATTCTTTGATATTTAAGGTTCACACTTCACTTACAGGTGGCATAGGAATTCCTCCTTACGGTTAGCAAGCACTAACCCGGAGTGCAGAGAGACTGTATGAGGTAAAATCGGTACATTCTCTAGTTAACTTGGAACCATTCCAGTTTCAAGCGTTAACATTTTGGCGTTGTTGCCAAGGAGAAAACCAGGGTTCTTGGTTGTTGTAGCATCAAGCTACTACATCAGTGAGTGTTTATCATTGCTAATTTTTAATATTCACCTAGCGACTCCACTGTTGAGGGATCAAGACAGTATATATATGAGATGTGGACAAACTGGTGTAGGGCTCATGAAGCCCCGCACAGGAAGGATACATGTGTTTTTTTTCAAATATTCTTCAAGGAGACTTACGAAGCACTGGACGAAGAGGTTATTAAACTAAAGAAGATTAAGAACCATATGAGGACTTTCCGATGGATGAAAAGGAAGATGATCATGAGGAAGAACTGGATTTAAAGCATGAGTTATTGACCTTTGTAGTATGGATTTCAGATTTGAGGAGGGTGAACAAATCAACCATGAAGACTTGAATCAGCCGGAATGTTTGTTGCCCCTTTGATTAATGTTTCTGATTCAAATAGAGCTACATGAAGAACTTCCTGAAGCTCTGAAAATTAGAGAGAATATGCCTTCCATTGATTATTTCAATCATGATGAGAAAGTGGTGGATCATGATAGGGTTTATGCACTTCATGTTTCTGATGATTGGTACCTTGAAGGCCCTACTTTTAAAACTGAATGTGAAGAAGATGAGATGAATTTACAGCCTGCTTTTTCCAGCAGTAGTGCCATTTTTTAGCAGCAAAAAGAGTGCATTGATTTACATGAGGGACAACACTCGTTCACTACTGCTGATTTTTCCAGACAGAGGGAGGGGCATCCACTTATTGTTGCTGATTTTCCTAAGCATGAGAATGAACACACTGATTTGGTAATGATTCCTCAATCTAATTTTATTTCAGCATCTGTTTTTGAGCCAAATCATTGCCCAGATTCAGGTTGTTAGGTTGACCCAGTTGAGCAGCATATAGAAGACTTGTTTTGAAGGTTAACACAATGGAATCTTGAGTTTATGTCACTCCTTTTGGGTAAAAATCATGCATGTTCTGAATTGCATAATCAATCATACTCGATTCCTTTGTTTTCTCTAACCTTTGAGTACATGTGGACACATGTTCAAATTAACAGATTTCATAGTTGGCTTCACTGGAGGTTTGATTACATAAATCAGTGTTGCAGAGTCAACCAATTGCATCACTTGCTTCATTGGTTGTCAGAGTATGTTGATCAGGTATGAGTTGCTGCAAGGAAACAGAAAAAAAAGACAGACAAAAAGAAAATAAAGTATTTTATCACCTAAGTTTAGGGTAAGGTTGAGATTCAATCCCCTTTTGATTGGATGTGTTTTGGGTTTTAGGATAAGTCTAACTCTAGAGTCAATTTACTTTGGGTTTTCAAATTTCAATTTTTGTTGAGTTATGTGCTTCCGTATTATGTTTAATTCCCTTCAACAGGTGACTTTTCATTCGTTACTTTCAGCATTGAGTTTGCTTTTTGGAATAGTGGTTGTCATTTCAAAGTTGAAATAAATGTCTTCAGACATAGTAAGTCACTAGGATGAGTCATCCATGAGATACTTTCTGCATGTTCAAAGTTATTTATGATAAAAAGTTTTCTAGTGAGGTACATGGTCGAAGCTAATCATCCATGAGATGTTTTCTGCATTCTTAGAGTCTATTCATGAGCAGAAAAGCTGTCTTCTGAAGAATATGGTAGAGATTGCTTAGGAGCGATGCCAATTATCATATCTCCGAGTCTCAAAGTCGGTAGTTGTGCCTTGAGTTGGGGGGAAGTTGCATAGAGTTAGGTCAAGTCCTAGGGTTATTTCCAAGGGGTTGATTTGAGTCCTTGACATGTTCCCAAGTGTGTTTATAGATATTATCAGCTTCGGAGTTCTGGGATTCTCGGCAGCCCACGGGGGAACACTATCCCCTAAATGGAGCCAATGTTCAGATGAGATCAGGATAAGTTGATGTTCATACAAAATGTTAAGCCAAGCAACGCTCTGCCCACAAGAAAAAGAGACTTAATCAAAGGAGAGCCTCGAGGATCTATGACACAGCCAATTCACGCTGCACTGCATAATAGCCACAGGAGGAGCTTGAGAAATGTCAATCAGCAAAGAGCTATGATTGCTAACATATTCCTCAAAATAGTATCGTTGTCAATAGCGACACTGAAACAGGTCCCCTTCATGTGGGAGGAAACCGTGGAGAGGTCGGTCTTCTTTTATCATGTTGGTGGTCAGGTTACTACCTTACTGGTGATGTTACTACCTTCAATAGATGATGCAATATCCTCCAAGAAATTCGTTGTGGTGTTTCTAATATAACATGTATAGATCTGGAGAAAAACTAATTCATAAAATGTGCCCAAAGTTTAGACACAATGTAAAATATGCCAAATAGCAAACTAGTCAGAAGAGAGAGTCAAGCTCTGGTGCTATGTAGAAAAAAAGGTGCCAGAGATCTCCATTGTTGTGCATTGAGAATAACTCTCAGGTGCACAAGAGAAAATAAAAGATGCTTCAGAAAATGCTACAGGTCGACTCGCAAAATGAAGAAGCAACTCCCCTCAAAGCACCGAATTCATTGTGCAAAGACCAAGTATCATAGAGCAACCAGGGCATGCTAGCATTTAGCTCCAAAACAAATCACGTGGCCCAGTGATGGAGGGCGCGCACATTATTGAAGGGTGGGGTGTTGGGTGCACAGGAGAGAGTCAAACTGCTAAGGCTCAAATGTAGAGGTAAGAATCTCTCCAAAAAATAGAGACCACAACTTACAAGGAATCACAAATATGCACACTGGTCACAAAAAATCAGTCATAAATAGACTTTGACAATATTGCAAACAATTTAGTGCTTCCACCCAAAGCCAGATGCAGCTAGGTGTTAGCCAAAATTACAAATCATTTCAAAAAATCGCTATCACGTCACCAAGATTCATCACTAAATTTAGGTCAACATTTTAACCCTTATGAAATTGTACCTTTGATACCATGTTGGAATCAACATGGTATTGGGCATTAATCATAATAAACCATAACTTCCCCCATAGCTTAGCCATAACTCATTCATTAACCCAAGCATCAATAACACATAATAAAGAAATCCCAATACACAAGAATTATACCAAAGAAACCCAATAAGGGAGAAAACTCCACTCTCCCAAAGGATAGCTCAATGCCCTAAATGATACCTTCAAATTACGTACTACAAATGAGGCTAGGCCTCGCATAGATATGTGTGTGTGATTAGGGTAAAGGTAGTTTCCCCTAACTCATAACTGTGGGACCACAAGCCGACCTAATAAGTCATTGATGTGAAATGATAAAGGGCCCAATAAGTCAAGTTTACCCATACTCTAATAGTTTCCAAGCAAAGTCACCGAAACCGAAACCGACCAAGGGTCAGACCAGTACAAAACCAAAACCAAAACCAATCTACTAAAACATACATAAAATATGCAAAACTTAATAAAATTGAGTGTGTGTGTGTGTATCAACATAAATCCAAACCATTAGACACCAAATATGTAAAGCTTGCTCATTTTAGAGTTTGGAGAGGGGGATTCTTTTATTTTCCCTTATTTTTTTGGTTGCCCCCTTGGAGCTACCATTAGTCCTATTATCCCCACTTTTAGGGATAACTAGGAGATCATGTCTCGAGGCCCACAAGTCCTAGACATGGAGTACCGAGAGCCAGATCGACTTTAGCATGGCCCTGGAGGGCCCATCTTTTCTCCCTTTCAGCGCCTCTACTTTGTCAGCAGCAGCAGCATCCATCACCATCAACTTGTTCTTGTGTCAGAGATGGTTCTTGCTCCATGAGGTAATGAGTCTGGGTATCATGGTATGTGTCACTCTGATCCTCAAAACCTTTGAATATGTGCATTTAATTCCTTTTGTTTCTAACAAATGATTGGATCTTATACTTGCCCACTTGACCATGTTTGGGGGGAATGACAGGATGCCCTAGTAAGCCTGTGTCTGTAGGTTTTGGTTTGCCACTGGGGGGATTTCTGAAAAAGCCATCGTCTGCTCCCGTCATATTACCACCTTTTCATCTTGCTTCCCACTCATCTACCCCATTCCAACTTGTCTGGGCATTGGGTTGGCCAATCATTTGAGGGTTGTACCTTGCCTTATGGGAAGAAGAGGCTAAAGGCCCAGAAATTAAAAGCAAGCTGGCAAAAGATAAAAGCCTAAAAGCAAACCTTGAGATGCTTCGCCTAGGGATCCCCGAGAAAGCAGTAAAAGGCTTCTCAGCAAAAAAGAAGAGGGACCCAATAATAATAATAAAGCAAGACCTAGTTAGAGGATGGGGGGTCTCATCACGAGCTAGCCCATTAGGTCCATGGGTACCTAGCAGTACGACACTACTAGCAGTTGGTTACCACGCCAAGGTAGTGGCTCTTGGTTGCATGGCCAAGAGAAAGGGGGTCTCATCACGAGCGAGCCTTCTCATTTCTGTGAAAGTACTTGTGGGTAACATTGCCACCACTGGTCACCACACCAGGGCAATGTCCCCTGATTATCTTCTTGAAGAAAAAGCAATAAAAGAATAAAAGACATGAATGGGCTTGGAAAAAATTGCATCCAGGACAGGTGCAGCTCGCCTTCTACAAAGGCACCCACAGGTAAAGCTTTGCATCCCTTACCCTCACTGCACCCATTTGCCTGGACATCCTTTATCCACATCACCCCACTTATGTGGCTTAGATGAAGTCTTTTCTGGGAACTTTCCTTTTACAGTGGACACTAGCCCAATAGGACGCTCTGTCACTTTCCCCAAACATGTATTGCAGGCTTGTATAATGTCTTTGAGCTTTTAACTGGGGTAATAGGGGTTTTATGCACATGTTTAATAATATTGATGATGATATGTGATTGACATTGCTATGATCCCTATGACTTATGAGCCCATGGAGGGCGTAGTTGTTGATGTGCAGGATCATGCCCGATGGACAGGTACCATGTTGGACAGGTACACATGGGGAGATGATCAGTTCGGACCTCCATGGGGCTGAAGAGCCACCAGATGGATGTTGAGACCCCAGCAGGGGGCGGAGACAGGACAGAGGGGTTTGCACAAAAGAGAAGGAGGACGTCTTGCAGAGGCACCCCGGCAGAGCTTGACCTAGGGGGGTTGTGCCCTTTTCAATGGAACGTTGGCCTTGGAAGGCCTAGGGCGTCACCCTTCATGACCATGACATCACTTAGCAGCATGGACGTTTTGGGAGACAGCTGGGGCAGTTTTGGCACGTGTGGCAGGTTGGAGAAGCCCAAGGAGGGCTAACGTTTTGCTCCAAGATGTTGCATTTGCCCTCAAAGGGGCTAACGTCACTCTAAAAGGGGCATGACGTCTCTCTATTGCTTGATTAGGGTCTAATTTTAATCATTTAATGTAAAACAATATGATTTTAGTATTTTGGCCTTGTCGGCCTTTTTATGACCTAAAAGTGAAATTAGGTCATGGTACTGTATAAATTGAGGGTTTTAACCTTCATTTTTAGATCATCTTTCACTCATGAGTGAGTGAGGTCTGAAATTTGCGCTACACTTGGTGTTCTTGGCTGAAATTGTGAGGCGCACTTGTTGAAGGAAGGCATTTTTGGAATTCTATTGGCATTTTTGGCATTTCTCTTGGTGGAAGGTGTTACAACTAGGGTTTGCTACTTGATTTTTGGTTAAATGTAAGTGAATTTCTGCAAAACTTCTTAA
>ML804679.1:150626-160911 GCA_009831015.1 Picea engelmannii | reverse complement strand
GGGATCACCCACTGCAGATGGAACGTGTGCCTTTGATGGACAGGACGTCACCTGAGAGAGCTGGGCGTTGTCTGGAGCGTGTGGCAGTGTGCTGAGGTCATTTGGCACGTGTGGCAGCTTGGAGGAGCCCTAGAAGGGCCAACGTTTGGTTTTTCGGATGATGTGCTTGCCCAAAAAGGGCCAACGTCTCCCTCAGAAGGGCTTGACGTCCCTCTTTTTGCTCATATTATGTCATCTTTTTAGCAGTTAATGTAAAAACAGTGTAAATTTGGTAGTCAGCCTCGTCGGTTGTTTTAATGACCTAAATTTTAATTCAATGGTCGTGGATTGGTATAAATAGAGGACGTTTTGCCTCATTTTTAAAGATAACACAACTCACTCTCTTGTGAGAGATAAACTTTTAGTCTTTTTGCTTGGTATCTTGGTCTTGGAAGTGAGGCGCAACTCTTGTTGGAGGATTCTTCTTGGCATTTTATGGTGTTTCTCTCATTGGAAGGTTTACAACTAGGGTTTGATGATGCATTCTTCATGATATGTAAGTGAATTTATCATGCAAAACTTCTTAAATGAATGGTTGTAGGTTTAATCTCTTACATTTGCTATTATATTGCTTAATCTTGAAACCCTAGGTAGCAAGCACACAAGTAGGTCCTTGCTATATGTCCCCATGCTTGAGAAACTTGTTTTAGCCATTGATTAAGGAAGATATAGCCTAGTCGTTGCTACACTTATCATCCTTTTTCTGAGTTAGCGTTGAAATATAGGTTGAAGAGAGGAGACGTCCTAGGCCTAGTTAATTCTACACCTAGGGTTTTAACCTTTAGGGTTTGAAAAGCCTTGCTCCTGCAACACTTTTCTCCCTTAGATTTGTATTTTGAAGCTAGCCGTTTTGCCAAGAGTATTTAGAGAAAGAGGAAGGAGCATGAGGCCTTGCTTAAGCAACACNGGAATGAGCCTCCTTCCCTTAGGGTTTTGATTCTAGGGCCCTGCCATTGCAGCACCATAGAACCTAACCTTCTAGTCTTTAAATTTTGATCCTCCTAAGATTTTGCCCTTACTTTTGACTCCATTTACCCTAAGACACTGGTATTCTTTCCAAAGTTGAGTTTGTTGTGCAAAATCACCTTTCAAACTTTCAAATTTTGAAACCCTAACTAACCCTAACGCACTAACTAGGGATGACGTCATACCTGACGCAGTAACCCTTCTAACCTAGCAATAAATGATGACGTCATGCCTTATTTGAGCTAATGTTGATAGAAAATGATGTTGGTTTGGTCATCTTGTGATAGACATTGATAAATTGATGATATTCATTGACTAATTAGCAAAACGTTGACCTTCTTTGTCTATTATACTAACCCTAAAGGAAGTTGACGTCATCCTTAAGATATTGACGCAGCACTCTATTGTATATGAGCAATTAATGGTATTTAATGCATTGATTAATTCAAGGATTAATTATTTTCATTAGATGCTATATTGTTCTGGTTTTTATTGACAAGTAACTTTATATTGCCATTGTCATTATTGCAAACATTGACTTCGTCAATATTTACTGCTATATATGCTCATATACATTAAAACTTTGATAGTCATTGATTTATGAAGTACTAACCATTATTGCATGTATTAGTTTCATTGTTGTCTTGTCTCGCAAGCAGGTGCCTTCTCTGTGGTTATTCTTCATTTGACTATCTTCCGGGCGGTAATCTGTGAAGGGGAAGCTAGTCTTTTCCTTTCAAACCCCAGATTGCCAGGGACGTCTCCCTTGGGCTTAGCCACCCTAAATAGAAAGGACCTCCCCATTGTGGTGACATTGGGTGGGGTAGGTCCCTGTTTCGCCAGTTTGACCCTTATCCTTCAGCAACTTGACCTAAACTACAAACTGAGCGAAAACAGAGTTTAAGTTGTATGAGTGTGTGTCTGTTGTCATGAGGTGAAATTCTAACATGGTATTAGAGTTGCATTGCTAGATTTTTTTTCATCCAAGTGCATGAAGAATTCAGCTCCATGTGAGAAGGCACTGGGAATAGCAGATCTTAGCAAGTGTGATGCCTAGAAAGGTCCAATGGTTGGAGCAGATCCATGCCTGTGACAAGCACCAAGACCTATGAGAGGGACTAGAGGGAGCTTCCAACTTCACCCCTTGGAAATGTGGCTTGCAGATATTGATGGAAGAGATGGATCTCCGGAGCATATTGTTGATATTATGGTAGCTGCGGGAGGTATTTACCTCCACGTGTAAACCTAACGAGAATAGAATATTCCAGGAAGCAAGAAGAAACCCTAATTAGTTGGCTAATAACCCTAGAAGACAAGTCGGCTCAAGGGGATAATTTGTATTAGGTTATTAGCCTCCAAGAGAAGAAGTCGGCCAGAAGAAATATTATATACTGAGTAATTAAGTACCCAGAATGAGAAGTCGACCCAGGCAGTTAGCCAGAATTAGTATAAATACAAGAGGCAAGTCTTCATTCTAGCAGGCATTCTCAGAACTGCAGAGCTCACTTGTGCGCACTGCAGTTAGCTAGTTTTGTGCGCAAGTTTGGAGGAGAGTTGTCGTTGCAGTTGCTGCAGCTAGCAGATTACGTTTTGGCTTGGACTCTCTCTTGGTTATGGTTTGGACTATCTGATCAGCTCTTGTTTGGTGCGCTATCCTTGGAGAAAGGTGTGCTACCCTTTGTTTGGCTATCTAGCCTAGGGTTTGCTTCCGGAGTGATTCTCTGTCAAGGTTAAGGTGCTCGGAGGGTGGCTTCAGCCTATGGTTGGGTGACAATAGTGATATTGTTTATGGTAAAATGAGCACATCCATCATATTCTAATAGGTTATGGGCCCACACCTCCTTCATTCAGTCTAACCACTGGAAGGGAGCATAGCCATAAGGATATTAAGCTCATTGAAGAACTGCCGCTAAGGTTTCTAGTAGGAGCAGTCACCAAAGCACTGTCTCTAGGGTTACTAGCAGGTGCAGTTGCAAAAACCCTAACCCTCTCGTTGAGGCACCTTAAGTGAAGGGATTGACCCAATTTCCGGATAGACCAGTGCGCCCTAGCCTAGCACATCTCCTGGTACTCTCAGCAAGCCAAGACGTCAAGTTTGAGTCTTTGGTCAAATCTAGGGTTGACCAAGTCAAAGCAGCCATGACTTACTCTATGAAGTCAGAAAACAAGTTAGATGGAGCTTCTAACTTCAGAGCGTGGAAGACAAGGATTGACCGCATCCTTGCCAAGAATAAAGTGTTGGATATCGTGAAAGGAAAGATCGTGGAACCAGAGTTTGAAGAAGGAAAAGAGAAGGAACCGCAGAAAGTTGCAGTTATGGAGAAGTTCAAAGACGGTGATATCAATGCCATGAGTATCATAGTGGACTCTATAAAAGACCACTTGATCCCCTACATCTCCCATCTTGACTCATCGAAGAAGATGTACGATGCCCTAACAAACCTCTTCTCAGTCAGAAAAATTGGACAAGTAATGAGTCTGAAGAATGAGCTCCGTGACACAAAGATGAATGATGATGACAGCATAACATCATACTTTGTGGGGATCTCTCAGTTAAGAGATCAACTACAAGCTATTGAAGAGATCATCTCAGAGAAGGAATTGGTAAACATAGTACTCAATGGTCTTCCCAAGACGTGGGATGCATTTGCCACAAGCATGAACACAAGGAAGGAGTATCCTACATTTGAAGAACTTTGGACTTGTTGTGTGCTCAAGAAGAATCAAGGATTAGAGCAAAAGAGAAACCCCAAAAGAAGTACGATGATCAAGCCTTCACAACAAGGTTCAAGGATTTCAGGAACAAAAAGAACTTTGGCTCCAGGAAGAGAACAAATCAAGAGAAAGATATGTCAAGGATACAATGCTTCAATTGTCAAAAGTATGGTCACTACAAGAATCATTGTCCCGAGTTAAAGAAAAGGAAGGAAACACACGAAGCATCAGTTTTCGAAGAAAGGGAATCCTCAAAGAAAGCCAAGCAGGACAAAACAGACTTCTTCTTCTAAGGCAAGGTAACAATACTCTTCATAGTTCTTGTACATACCATGTTTTCGGTACATATCTTGCATATTTATTTCTTAGAAGATAATATGTTCAAAGAGAAATTATACTTATGGAAGAACAACAAGATGAGCTACATGCTTGTGCCATAGTTCACAGTCTCTGGTGTTGTTGTTGCTTGCTAGTGCATAGTGAGAGTCAAGCTGCAATTTATACAGCTTGTCCTTTCTTACTCCAATGACATGTTCAGATCCCTCATTCAACCCTCTGGGTTTGATGTAGGCCCTTCAATCCTTGAAGGAGACCTCATAACCCTTGTCTTCTACAGCTGACACTCAGACCAGATTCTTCTTTAGTCTAGGAAAATAGAGGACACCTAATGAGACGAACAAAGTTCGCTCACACAAGAATAATCCAAAATATCTAGAATATAACAAAGTAATCCATATAGGACTGTAAATAATAAATGAATAATAATATAATATATGAGATGATTACAATTGAGAAATGAGGGCTTGATTATATACCCACACAGGGGTGCCCTTTCACCACTAGACATGTCTTTTGGAGAACATGTCCTTTCATTATTACTAATTACTATTACTAACTATTTACTAACTAATTATTGTGTTATGAACATTCATTTATATGTATTTATGTTCATAACAATAGGTGGAGAGGCTTACCAGACTCCCTCTCAAACTTTACAATTTCGATTCCTTTTGGATGATAAGCATAGTCATCGCCAAGCAAAATCTCGAACCCAAATTCCTTTTCACTCAAGCTGTTGAAGTAGTGCTTGTGGCCAGTCATATGACTGGATGCTCCACTGAAGAGAGATAGGTCGTGCAAACATCCTCTGCCATTTCGTTTGGTGAGGGTTGTTCCATTTCGCCTGCGCTCTGATACCATGTACAACTAAAAGAAAAATGTACACATTGAAAATGGAACAGAACAGTTGCTCTCTTAATAACACAAAATGAGATAGATAAACAAGAAAGATTTTATTTTTGTTTGACCAAAATACAAGGCAAATACAAACTTCTTACATCCCTGTCAAGCACAATATGGATCCATACTCCTGTAGCTCGTACGGACTGATAATAGCCTGATACGGATCGGGACTCTCCTTCTCCTACTCGCTATGGCCCTAGCTCGGCCTTTATCCTTTGTTGTATCTGCTTACAGTGGCCCTACTCGGCCCGTATCCTTGTGTTATTGTGAGGTTGGGCCGCCACCAGTCAACCATACCAAGTGCGGGTTATGCAGAGCCCGCAAGCTCGACTTTCTTTGTCCTGGTTGTATCTGCGCCTCCTCTTCCACACGCTACACAACTATCAACAACAACATAGGTAGATATTCTTCTTACCTTTTTCTTAGGGTTTAAGTGGGCCCTTTACCCGCGAGAGATCCCAGCCATTAGATCTTTTACTAGATCAATGGTTGGGACTTAATCTCTCTTTGGGACAACTTAGAACTTCACCTTTCTACTTGTCAAGGTAATATTTGTTCCTCACTATTTACTCAACATGTTTAACTATTGATGTTAGAGGGACACATCAATGGAAGAGATTCTCGTGAGGGAGAAATGTATCATAGCCCATTTTCATGTAGATTTTTTCAACATTTGGACTTACTTGGACTAGGAGGCCACACTACTTAAGCTCTTGCATAAAAAAATGTGGTCTTGTATAAAAATATGGAGTGGTTGAATGGCACATGCATACATGTACCTACCTTCGCAATACTTAAGCTCTTGCATAAAAAATGTGGTCTTGCATAAAAATATGTGGAGTGGTTGAATGGCACGTGCATGCATGTACCTACCTTGGCACGTGCATGCATGTACCTACCTTGGCACGTGTGTGCACGTTGTCAATTTTTATCCATCTAATTTCAGATCTGAAAAATACTTCCAAGTGATCCAAATAGTAAATCCTAGGGCTGTTATCACTGAATAATTTTACACTGAAATTATGACAGAAAATTACAACAGCGGAAATACAAAGATTAGAGAGAAATCATCCATGCACATGAGACACAATTTTCTGTTCTATAAACTTTTCAGATCCACAATTTCTGAGGGCAAAAACCAGCCCTCTCAGCAAACCATAAAACCAGTAAATCTAAGGACAAAACAGTCCTCTTCAGTAAATTACAAAATCAGCAAAATATCTCGGGAAAATTCCCAACTTACAAATCTGCTCCAACACACTTATGCGACCTGTTAACGTCAGTCATACGGACTGTACGGACCTGCTGCTGCCCAAAAACCCTCACACGTGCAGCCCTCCTGCTCTTACACATGCAGCCATGTCCGTACTGTTTTTTGTTGATGTTTCTGGTAGCAGCGGGAGGTATTCACCTCCGGGATAACCTCTCTTATAGATGAAGGTGCCAAGATGTCAAAGGAAAATCATTGAAAGAATTAAAGAAGCCCCAGAAGAAATATATTGCTCCAGAACCCAAGTCAGCCTACCAGAAAAAATAAAGTAAAAATATATTTTCCAGAAAGGACAGGTTGGCCCCACTGGAAAAGTTCACTGGCAGATTAGCATAAATAAGAGTTGATACTAGCTCATTTGGACACACTCTTTCCACTCTGCAATAAAGGCGCAAGTCTAAGTGTGAGCTGCAGCTGCTGCAATCCAATGAAGGAAGGAAGGAACAAGTCTGGTTGGGGTATATCTCTCAGTCTTGGTGGTGCGCTAGAGGTGGACTAGTGCTCTAGCGTTCTGGCTAGGGTTTACATTGTTGAGTTCTGTCCTTGTTGAGATAAGTATTGCTGGGATTCTTTCTTGTTGGTTTGCTCTAGTGGATAGAGCTATTTCATGGTTATGTTGTATTGGCTAGGATATTCTCTATAAGAAGGTTTGCAGGGTTTTCTTCCCTTGTGTATAAGGGTTTCCCGGGATGTATATGCTTAGCTCGGGGGAAGGCACGAGTAGGTGTCTATGGTCGGGTGGCGATGGTGCAGCATCGCCTATGGTGAAAGAAGCATACAAACTAATTTTATGAAAATTCAACATGGTGTCAGAGTTGGTTTCCTTTAGAACAGTCTAATCGCTGAAAGGAAGATCGTGAGATTTGTCGCTGCAGCTTGCCGCAATACCTTGCCGCCGCAACTCATCTCCCTTGTCAAGCTCGTTGAGCACCTTTCCCTGGGTCGTTTGGCCTAATTCCTTCACCAACAGGTGCGCCCTACCCTAGCGCATCTCCAGCTACCTTCAGATTGCAAGTTGGAGCACTTTGAAGTTTTAGGGTTTTGCCGCTGTTGTTGGATGGTGCTACAATTTCAGAGGTATGCCTTGTATATTTTTTTTAAATTGTATCATTATCATGAGGGTGTTTGTAGGAGTAGGGACCTTTGTCCAAGCAACAATCATAGATCTAGAGGGATCTCAGATCTATGCATTATGAGGAACAATGCACTCTCCCTGGAAGTGAAGACTCCAGGTTTGATGGTTTAAATTGATATGCCTCTCACTTACATTTCAAGTATGTTAGATTTGCTACATTACAAGTAGGTGTTGTAGCTGTGACAGCGGTCTTTAGTTGCACTTGATCTATGGATGATGCACTTGTTGCAAGCTAAGTTGATCTCCCCTGTAGTAGATATTCTTGTTTTTGTTTGTTCTTGTTCCGGGCACGCTATCTTGTTAAATTCCATGGAGGTTGCCATGGAAATGTTGTTGTTTTGCCATGGAAATGTTGTTGTTCTTGTTTCTTGTTCCGGGCAGGTTACCACGGAGGCAGGTCACCAGTGATAGCTCTGAAAGGGAGTTATAGTGACGATTGCAGAAGGCAACATATAAGATGGTCTCTAGTTTGAGACATGAAGCAGTCTGACTAGACAAGGAGTTTGTACAGATTGACAATTCGACCAGTTCAGGCCCTGGTGCATGTTTCTATCAGTCTGAGTGAGTTATTGCATAGGAGACATGCTCATTTACATTATAGAGCTCTTCTCGCTCTGGGAAAGATGGTGATAGGTCCTCTAGAGCTCTGTGTTGAGCACGATGGCATTTCCAGAGGTTGTGCTCTTAGCACGAATACCAAGGGATCTTCTCTGAGTAGTGATAGAAGATCCAAGGAAATCTTGGACTTGGTGCATTCAGATTTGTGTGGGCCTATGACAGTTGCATGCGGTTGAAAGTGGATCTGGTCTTGTGGATGAGACAATGGTAATTACAGTGACAGGTTGGACACTTCAAGATATTTAAGTGGCATCTGTACATTCACGTACCTGAGGAGAAAGGACGAAGTTAAACCCTTCAAGCAGGAAGGGTACATTTGTTGGGTACAGTGAATCTTCGAAGGCATATCGGATCTACATCCCAGGTCAGAGATGAATTGAGGTGCGCAGGGATGTTTCCATTGAGGAGGAGGTAGCCTTCAGGAGATCTAGAGGATCTCACACGGATATTGACAGTGAGAGGCAGGAGGAGATGGTGTCTTCTCCCCCTCACCCTTTAGCGATTCGTTCCAGTTGAGCCCATGGAACAGTTGAGCCTATTGATCCAGTTGATCTAGTACATCATGTTGATGTTCCTAGAGATATTGCAGTAGGCCGGAAGAGGCCTATTTGGGCCCGTCGGACTTTGCAGGAGACAGAGGGACATGCAACTCCCCGAGGTACTTTTAGAGAAAGCAAGAGACCTTAGAGATTCTCGAGCTATGTTGTAGCTATGAGCCACATCTTTGATTTTGATCCTTCCTGTTATGAGGAGGCATCTAGTCAGCCAGTATGGAGAGATGCCATGATGGAGGAGTATCAGTCCATCATGAAGAATGATGTGTGAGATATTGTTCCGAGACCTGAAGGGAAGTCTATGATGACTTCCAAGTGGATCTATAAGATCAAACATGCAATTGACAGGAGCATCGAGAAGCACCAAGCGAGATTTGTGGCTAGAGGATTCTCTCAGGTAGAGGGAATAGACTATGAGGAGACATTTGCTCATGTTGCTCGGTACACCTCCATTCGGACGATCATTGCACTTGCTTCAGCCATGGGTTGGAGATTACATCAGATGGATGTAAAGACAACCTTCCTCAACGGAGAGATTGAGGAAGAGGTGTACATCGAGCAGCTAGATGGTTTCATGATTCATGGGAAGGAGTCCCATGTGTGCAGGTTGAAGAAGGCCCTACATGGAATCAAGCAGGCACCTCGTGCTTAGTATGCAAGGATTGATGGATACCTTATGAGTTTGGGTTTCAGCAAGAGTGTTATTGATGCCAACCTGTACTATAAGGTTGTTGATGATGAGTCCCTGATTTTGATCCTATATGTTGATGATTTATTTCTCACCGAAGCAGAGCGTCTCATTGCTTGGTGCAAGCATGAGTTGACCTCTGAACTTGATATGAAGGACCTTGGCATGATGCATTACTTCTTGGGACTTGAGGTGTTGTAGAGAACTGATGAGATATTCCTGAGTCAGGGGAAGTACATAGTTAAGATCTTGAAGAGATTTGGGATGTTGGACTGTAAATCAATGACCACACCGATGGTGTCGAATCTGAAGAAGTTGAGTGAGTCTTCTTCCGATTCAAACTTGATTGATATGTATCGACAGCTAATTGAATCATTGATGTATCTAGTTAACACCAGACCTGATATTTGCTATGCAGTGAGTGCACTTAGCCAGTTCATGACTCAGTCGAGGCAGATACATTGGTTGGCTGGGAAGCATGTGTTGAGATATTTGCGAGGCACAATTGGATATGGCCTGAGATATGCCTCCAATGTTGACATGAGACTGCAGGGATATATTGATTCTGATTGGGCAGGGAGCGCAGTTGACAGGAAGAGCACCTCAGGGTGTTGCTTTAGTTTGGGTTCTACCATGGTTTCCTAGTGTAGCAGGAAACAGACTTTTGTGGCTTTGAGTACCACAGAAGCCAAGTATATTGCAGTATGTACGACAGTACGCGAAGCAATGTGGCTTCGTAAGCTCTTTGCAGGATTGTTTGGACATATGTTGGATCCCACCGTGATTCATTGAGTTGTGTTAAGCTCTCAGAGAATCCAGTATCTCATGACAGTAACATTACATTCGAGACATGGTGCAGTGGAAAGCAGTGTTGGTGCAGTACCTTCCTACAGATGAGTTGATTGCAGATGTTCTCACCAAGCCCCTTCCCAATTCGAAGTTCGAATACTTTCGTGATGAACTTGGAGTGATAGAGAATACCCCTCTCGTTAAGAGGGAGTGTTGATGATTGCAACTTCGTGAGACATTCTCTGGGTCTTCTCCTCAGTGTAGTGAGT
>ML804679.1:83561-94580 GCA_009831015.1 Picea engelmannii | reverse complement strand
TACACATTAAACATTCCAATACAATAGAATACATGAAGCATACACATTAAACATTCCAATACAATAGAATACTAATAATGTCTTGCAATAAAGGTTCCTAGACACAAAAAATTTAGCATTCCCAAATTAGTTTCCTTTGAAATTTATCAAAAATTAATAATGTTTGTTACATATTTCTGGAATCTGTTCCATATTTTTGGAAATTTAAATGCGTTTGTCATATAGACTGGGATTGGGGCTCTCGCGGACCATAAAAAGAAATAAGTACAAGAATTAGGACTGTAGAAAGAAGAAGTGCGCGACGGTAGAGAGGAACACCAGAAAAGAAGAAATTGGAAGTTATGAGTGTTTGGTTAGAGATTTCTATTTAAAGAGGTAGAATAACTCGATTGATAAAGAAAACAAGATGACATCAATATAAACTTACTATGAAGCTGATGCGTTTTTGTTGATGTCGTCGACGGTCGTTGAAATCATGCCAACCTGTTGTTGCCCATCCTCGATGAGGTTGTCGATTCTCCATTGGAACCATTCTTCAATGTAGCTTCTCATGGGGGCCATGTTGATTTCATCCTGGATTTCTATGTCGAAAAGCTTGTTTTCTAATTTCCTTAGATCCATAGAAATACTATGCAGAATCTGTTCAATCTCTTTATTGTGTGTTGAATAGTCCAGTAGCCAGCTCTCGAGCTCATCTACACGATATTCAAGGATGCCGTAAAACTTTTCGAAAGACAACCCCTTTGGTCATTGACAAGGATTTGAGAATTAAGTTTGGGTCTTGAACCTCGTTGGTACTTCTGGCTAAGTCTATTTGGATCAGGTTTCTGAATAATTCTTCTTTTTATGATATGGCTTGTTTACATGATTCGATAATGAGCTCCAGGTTCTTAACTTTCTTTTTCCAACATGTTTTTAATTGTTTGGTCCGCTTTGGGGAGGGGAGATTCTCTTGTCTTCTTTTCAGATCTGAGTTGATGATGGCATGGTTGGCAAAAGGGGTCAACACCTATTCACATAAATGTTGATCATTTTTTAAATTTGTCTGCAAATGTTTGTGCAAATCATTTGTCCTCTTTCGAAAGGAAGCTATATTTCGTGATGTTTCCTAGGCTTCAGTAACTAGCTGCATTATTTTCTTGATGTTATTCTCTACAAGGGCTATACACGATGCGAGGAGGCTGGAGGATACTTTTAACTTGGATCCAGGGGTAGCATGCACGTTTTTTGCTAAAGGATTGGCAAACTCTGGGGTAGCAATGAAAGCATTCTCAAATTTCTTGACGAGGTCTTTCAGTCTGCCATTCTCTGCTTCAATTCCTCCAATGGAATCATTAAGAGCATCATCGATTACGCGGTGAAATAGGGAGATTTGGGACAGCCGCATTTTCCTAAAGTTAATCTCTGTACGAGATTTGTCTTTCCTATTTGTTACATCTCTCTTTTCAATGACCATATTTTTAGATTGGCTGTCAAAAACAGCGCTCTGGAATACGAAGGATTCATCTTTGTCAAAAATGTTGGTCTCAACTATTTCCATTGCAGACCTATGGTGCATCACGTCTACGGACATACCAACTTTGTGCATGTGCTCAGTTTCAATTTCAAGTTGCATCTGTTCACTTTCAATTTTGGGTTCGTCCGCCTTCCCTACAATGTTTTTTCTCTTCTTCGTCAAGGGAACTTTGTGAGAACTATCAATTTTTGTGCAAGGAGGGTTCTTATCTCCTCCTTCATTTGAAGATTTCTGGGTTTGTTTCTTACCGAGGTGGGTCGTTGAAGCGATGCTCCGTGATGTCGTTCTCTTGGGAGTGTTGGCGGGGGACTGGACACTCTTCTCACCAAATACTTTCCCCTGTTGTCTGTACAATTCAGTAGCACTTTGCAATGTCTCTACATCGCAATCCCCATAAGTAGGATTGTTGTCGTCACTGTCCTTGTCTTCGGTCAGGCGTCTATGGATAAAAGAGATGCCAAAGCCAACTGCTAGTAAATGTTCTCGAAAAATCCCATTAGGGTCGAACCCTTTTATCCTTTAAGCATATGTTAAGTTCAAGTTCTTGAAATGGCCTGCGAATTTGTCAATCTTGTTGACGTTTCTGCACACAAAGTCCCTGACTTTCCAGGGCAGAGGAATGAACTGTTTTTTTTTCTTGTCATGGAAAAAATGCAACCAGTGGTTGTATTGCCTTGCTATTTCTGTAACAAACATCTTGTATGTGATGTGGCATGGAAGGAAAGCAAAATTCTCCTTGGAGCCAAAGACCATTAGTACACTATGATTTTCCTTTTGTTCAAGTGTCCCCTTCTTGTTCAAAAACTTGGTTGCCTAGCCAGACATCCGGGGAGCATCCTTGCCTAACAATAAATCTTTGAAAACTGAGACAAAGTCATTAAAAACTTCATAAAAACAATGGGAGGCCTTGTGCCTCCACAGGGCCTGGTACCAGAATGTTACTAGGTCGAATCCACGGTTTATTTTCTTGGAAAGAGAGAGTTTTGGAAATGGACAACAATGCACTATTGCGAAAATCAAGTAGGATGACATATAAAATTTATTTGATTCTTTGAATCGTGACAACTTGGAACAGATTTCAATGGAAATTAGCTTCCCCCAATCGAAAATGAATTGTTCCTTGACTGTGAAGTACAAAATATAAATAACCATATGGGAAATGCTTGTCCTGGATGCCTGTCTCGTTATTCTTGTAAACAGCCAAGCAATTTCCCAGAATGGATTTCTAAAGGAACTTACCTGCAACTTTGTGATATCTTCGGGAACTGTTGTCGGATCTTCGAGGAACTCGGCTAAGATGCCCAACCCGTTATCATGTTTTTCTAGGAACTGCTTGCAGTCTTGTCCTCTGAAGATCAATGTTGGCTTCGATAATTTTAACATCTTGCGGAAGACCTGAGGCGACAAAGAAACAGGAGAATGGTCGCGCGGTGGAATAATTCTTTGGCTTGAAATATATTTTTCGGCTCACCAAGAGACCACCACCTTATAGTCAAAAACCTCAGGGACGCAACCTACAAAAGCGATTCCAGAGGTCCAAATCACTTTGTTATGGGCAGAACAAGATGAATAGTAAAAAGTATGCCCTTGACCACTGGAAGTTCTGGTCCTGACGTCCAAAGATATTCATTGTATCTCCACAAAATTGATGTCGACCTACTGCCATAAGTTTACAAGAACATTTGTTTTCTCCAGACGATGATTGAAATGAAGAGTTGGAAGGGATAATATAACGTTGCGCAAATCTTGGTCCAATGCGTGTGAATGGGAGATCTCCTTGAGACTTTCACTCATTAATGACAATTTTGATGGTTGTTGCATGATGCGATGTTAACATTAAAGACTAGTAATTGCACACTTAGAAGTGTGAACATGGCGGATACAACAATGAGTGATTAAGCATTGGAGATTTCTTGAACGAGGCAACGCGACGACCCATGTTCGAGATGAACAATCAGAAGGGACAATATAACTCTCTGCAAATCTTGGTTTAATGTGTTTTAATGGGAGATCTCCTTGAGCGTTTTGCTCATTAATGACAATGTTGACGGTTCCTGCATGGTGAGTTGTTAGCATGAAAGGTTTCTAATTGCATATTAAGAAAGAAGTACGGAGGTCGCGGGGACGGGAAAGAGCAGTTAAGGAGTGTCTAATTATCGAAAGCAGTCGGGCAGGCTTCAAAATAGGGTTACAAGGTACAATTGTTGGAGGTGAGGGCATGAGGGTCAAATTGTATGTCTCGGAACTTTTTGAGTGCAATACGCATAACACCGAAGAGGGTATGATAGGACAATCCAGAGGGCAATTTGTATATCGCGGAAGTCCGGGTAATGTTTGCAAGACACAGAACAATAGAGGTGCAAACGTGAGCCCGCCTATCCAGGAACCCGCAATCGAAAAAGTGGCTTAAGTATGGAATAGAGAAACGGTTGGGCGGATTCGTTTTCGCTAATATATTGAAACTTGTAATATATATCCCACTGTGTGGTAAGATCTTTTCTGCATGTCTCTAGGCAGAAAAGAGAAAATAAGAGAAGATAAATTAATTTAAATTCGACGAGTCGGGCTTTAATTAAATTTCATTGTCTCGTCGACGCTTTTGTTTTTTAATGGTAGTCAGTATGGTTGTTGCATGATGAACTATTAGCAGTAAACCTTGATCGGGCACAGTAAACAATGCCTAAGAATTGGAGATTTCCTGAACCTGTCAACCCGAGGAACAGTGAAAGAGATTTCATGAAATGGGCAAGTATGGAAAGCCGTCAGACGGGCTTCAGAATTAGAGTGATAATGGTTCCCCAAGAGACGTGACTTCCCGAAGGTCAAATTGTATGTCTTAGGACTTGAATGCAAAATGTGTACCACAGAAGAGAGGATGGTCATTAATGACATGTTTAAGGTTCATGCACAACGAAGTGCTAGCATTAAAGCTTACCAATTGTATTTCCAAAGAGAAGTAGGAAGGTGGTGGGGACACAGAACAACAAGTAAGGAATGGTTAATTATCGAAAGCGGTTGGTGACGCTTTGAAATAAGGCTACAAGATACATTCAACAAAGGTGAGAGCCCGAGGGTGAAATTGTATCTCTCGGGCATGATGATGCACTCCTGCAGACAAACTGTATATCGCGGAACTCCGAGTACTGCTTGCTAGTCATGGAACATTAGAAACACAATCCTGAGCCCACCAGTCCGGGAACCCGCCAATGAAAAAATGTCTAAGTATGAAACAGGGAAACAAAAGGGCGAACTCAATACATAGTAAATGTACAATGTCGTGGAAATACAACCAACTTGGGGCTAAGTATTGAAAGGAACGACAGACGATTGGGCTCGTGACGGGGCATTCCAGCGGACAAATTGTATATCGCAAAACTCCGTGCAATGTTTGCAAGTTGTGAAAGATTCCAAACACAATTTTGAGGTCGTCAATCCAAGAACCCGCAATCGAAAAAGTGTCCAAGTATGGAATAGGGAAACGTTGGCCCATACTTGTTTTCGTTGATATATTGAAATTTGTAATAGCTTTTCCATTACCTGGCAAGATCTTCTTTGCATGTTTCTTGACAAGTTTTGTAGGGATGGTTAGTCCTCGAGACTTCAACTTATTAATGACGATCCTTACAGTTGTTGCATGATGGCATTTTAGTATTAAACCTTTGGTGTTGCATATTTGGAAAGAAGTACGAGGATGGTCGGAACAGGAAACAGTGACTAAGCATTGGAGATTTCGTGAACCCACCAACACAAGGATCCAAAATAGGGTGACAAGGTCTCCCTAGAAGATGTGAGACCCCAACGATCAAATTGTATCGCTCGAAACATTTGAATGCATAATTTGTAACACGGAAGAGGGGACGATGTCGAAATCCGGTAATCAATTTGTATATGGTGGAGGACCGGATGCCAATTGTTTCGTACCAGTGTGTTCAGTTGTCACTAGTAAGAGCATAATTAATGTATATTAGGAAGGATGGTAAGTTAGTGGGGATGGAAGGCAGCGACAGATACTTTGAAACATTTGTGAACCGTGGTAGAGTGAAGCTTGCAAGTTCGAGGAGTCTGCAGTCGAATTGTAGATCACAGAAGTTTTGAGTGCAAGATGTATATCATGGAACAAGAAGCAGCAGAGTTCGAAAGCGCCAACCGCGGCCATAAAATTGGCTAAGTATGGAAATGAACAACGGTCGGTCGGATTCGTCATGTGAGGATATAGATGGAGATGAAGATATGTTAGCCCGCCAATGCTGGAACCCACGATCATAGAAAGGCGACTAAGTATATAACTTGAAAGCGATAATACACGGGAAGAAGAAAAGGGAAAAAGGGCTAAGGATCCTGCAGTGGAATTGTAGATCACATAAGTTTTGAGTGCAAGATGTATATCATGGAACAAAAAGCAGCAGAGTTCGAAAGCACCAACCCGGTAACCACGGGCATAAAATTGGATAGGTATGGAAAGGAACAACAGTTTGTCGGATTCGTCATGTGAGGATATAGATGGAGATGAAGATATGTTAGCCCGCCAACGCTGGAACCCGCGATCATAGAAAGACGACTAAGTATATAACTAGAAAGCGATAATACACGGGAAGAAGACAAGGGAAAAAAGGTTAAGTATCTCACAGAACAACATCTATTGTTCGTTTATTAATGCCAGTCTTTTCGAACCCCTGGTGAGTTCTCACTAGTAAAAGCATAAATTGCAGATCACAGAAGTTCTTTGGGTGCAAGATGTATATGACGGAACATGGGACATAAGTGTTGGATATCGCAAACCTGGGACCCGGTGATCAGATAATTGTCTAAGTATTGAAAGGGACTGCGGTCGGTCGGGCTCATGGTGTGAAGATATAGATAAAGAGTTGTCAATTTGTGAATCCAGAAGGCCGTGATCATATAGATGCGACTAAATATAGAACCACAAAGGGATAATAGAGGGGGAGAAAAGAGGAAAAATTAAGAGAAAGTGTTTATATTTAGTCCAATAGTATTCATATTAATATATATTAATAGATTAGTCCCCGAGGTGTAGGACAGTCGGTGACGGAGTGTGTTGTTAAGGCACTCCGTGATGTTAAAGTCATCGGTTCAAAACCTGCAGGAATAAAAAATCCAGCCATGTTAAGGGTTGGTGTGGCTCAGGCCGGGTGCGATCCCCAGATGATTTTGATGGCTTAGGTGCCCCTAAGTCGCGGTTTCTTAGCCACAGGTTAGTCCCACATGTCAAGGACAAACTAACAAACAATATATATATTATTTATGGTCAAAGTGCAGATCATCTTCCAATTTGTAGCATCTTGTTCGGTTCGCAAATTTCACTGAAATCCATAAGCAATAGGAAGGAAAAAAAACGGTGGATGGTTGGGCTTGTGACGGGGCATTCCAGCGGACAAATTGTATATTGCGGAACTCCGGGAACTGTTTGCAACTCGCAAAATATTCGAAACACAATTTTGAGGCCGTCAATACGAGAACCTGCAATCGAAAAAGTGTCCAAGTATGGAACAAGGAAACGTTGGCCCGGACTTATTTTCGCTAATATATTGAAATTTGTAATGGCTTTGCCATTACCTGGCAAGATCTTCTTTGCATGTTTCTGGACAAGTTTTGTAGGGATGGTTGGTTCTTGAGACTTTTGCTTATTAATGACGATCTTTACGGTTGTTGCATGATGGTGTTTTAGTATTAAACCTTTGGTGTTGCATATCTGGAAAGAAGTACGAGGATGGGCAGAACAGGAAATAGTGACTAAGAGTTGGAGATTTCGTTAACCCGCCAACGCAAGGATCCAAAATAGGGTGACAAGGTCTCCCCAGAAGACGTGAGGCCCCGACGACCAAATTGTATAGCTCGGAACATTTGAATGCATAATGTGTAACACGGAAGAGGCTACAATGTCAGAGTCTGGTAGTCAATTTGTATATGCCAGAGGACCGAGTGCCAATTCGTTCGTACCAGTGCGTTCATTTGTCATTAGTAAGAGCATAGTTAATGTATATTAGGAAGGACGCGAAGTTAGTGGGGATGGAGAGCAACGACAGATACTTTGAGAGAAGTTAATGTATTCGAGGAGTTCGCGGTGGAATTGTAGATCATAGAAGTTTTGAGTGCAAGATGTATATCACGGAACGATAAGCAGTCGAGTTCGTAAGCGCCAACCCGACAATCGCGGCCATAAAATTGGCTAAGTATGGAAAGGAACAACGACCGGTCAGATTCGTCATGTGAGGATATAGATGGAGATGAATATATGTCAGCCCGCCAACCCTGGAACTGACGATCATAGAAAGGCGACTAAGTATATAACCAGAAAGAGATAATGGATGGGAAGAAGAAAAGGCGAGTTCATATGCGTCAACCTGGCAACCACGGGCATAAAATTGGCTAAGTATGGAAAGGAACAACGGTCGGTCGGATTCGTCATGTGAGGATATAGATGGAGATGAAGATATGTCAGCCCACCAACCCTGGAACCCGTGATCATAGAAAGGCGACTAAGTATATAACCAGAAAGCGATAATGGACAGGAAGAAGAAAAGGGAAAAAGGGCTAAGTATCTCACACAAGAAAATCCAGTTTTCGTTTATTAATGCCAATCTTTTCGAGCCACTGTTGAGTTCTCACTAGTAAAAGCATAAATTGCAGATCACAGAAGTTCTTTGGCTGCAAGATGTATACGACGGAACAAGGGACATAGGTGTTGGATACAGCGAACCCGGAACCTGGTGGCTAGATAATTGTCTAAGTATTGGCCAAGAGAAAGTTTTGATATTCGCTTCAATAGTATTCATATTAATATATATTAATAGATTATTTATGGTTCAAATGTAAACCATCTCCCAATTTGCAGGATGTTCTTCGGTTCGCGAATTTCGTTGAAACCACATAAGTTTTGAGTGCAAGATGTATATAACGCAACAAGAAGCAGCAGAGTTCGAAAGCACCAACCCGGGAACCGTGGCCATAAAATTGGCTAAGCATGGAAAGGCACAGCAGTCGGTCGGATTCGTCATGTGAGGATATAGATGGAGATGAAGATATGTCAGCCCGCGAACCCTGGAACCCGCAATCATAGAAAGGCGACTAAGTATATAACTAGAAAGCGTTAATAAACGGGAAGAAGAAAAGGGAAAAAGGGCTAAGTATCTCAGAGAAGAAAATCTATTGTTCCTTTATTAATGCCAATCTTTTCGAACCCCTGCTGAGTTCTCACTAGTAAAAGCATAAATTGCAGATCACGAAAGTTCTTTGGTTGCAAGATGTATATGACGGAACAAGGGACATAGGTGTTGGATACCGCAAACCCGGGACCCAGTGGCCAAATAATTGGCTAAGTTTTAGCTAAGATAAAGCTTTTATATTTATTCCAATAGTACTCATATTAGTATATATGCACAGATATTATCAAATAAAAGAAGCTACAATATATGCAAGATATTGGACAGGAACATGACGTCGACACTTGAGTTGCCTTGTTGTAATAGTCATTAATTCATTCTATTTATGGGACCCAAAGAATAAAAGCAGGACGGGTCCTCCAATTTCTTTCTTTAAGTATAGGGCGGGCGCCTCACAAGTATGGCCTATGAAAAATTATTCTTCCATGTAAAATGAACATAGTAGCCTTTATTTAAATTGAAGCACTAGGCAGTAGAAAGAAAAGCTTGTTGTCCATGTTTAACGACACACATAAAAAAGGTACAAAATAAACTGAAAAGCAATACCAGAGATTGGAAAACACCATAAAAAAAACCGCAAATATTCTATATTCAAATAAGATGGGTTACAAAATACAGCTGAGATTATTTGCCACAATGACTGCGATTTGCCCTGCCGCCGACCAAAAAAAAAAGTGTACAATAATGAAGCTTGTTGATAGTCTTCTTGACGATCAAATGCTTGATTCGTAAAAAAAAATGAGTTGATTATCAATTTCGGGTCTTGGACTTCATTGGTGTTGCCAACTAGATCTATCCCAATTTTTTGAATAACTTGTCTCTTCTAGATATGGCCTGCATGCATTGGTTGGTTATTCAACATTCCATTATTTGTTAAGTGTTAATTTCCCTCTGCTGTCGAAAACTTGGGGTTTAAGGTGCCTTCCTTATAATGTTCCTGACCATTGACATCTGAGACAACTTAGAAATGTGATTCAAGCCCAATTCAAAGTCGAGGGAGTCATTTTATGTGACGTCAGTTCTGGGGGAAACAAATCCTGTTAGGCAACAAAAGTTGAGACAAAAAAAAATTCAAGTATGTGGTGACTGTTATTCTCCCTATATTCGACCATTTGTTTGGTTGAAATGCCTCCCTAGAGATTTGTATGTTGAACTTCTTTGTTTTATTACAGTAAATTGGAAGGAACGTCCAAGCCAGTTCCAAAATGTTCCTCTGTTGAAGTACATGACTTCTTCCGGCAGCACTGGTCTGACAAGTGTATCAAATGTTGCAGATCGCATCAGAATATCTCTTTCGTCGTAGGGGTGGCAGACTTGGCGGCCCACAAAAAGTTCTGGAATGTTCAGAAGTGACGCCAAATATTACTCCATGCCCGAATACACTCAGTAGGAAATTATAAAATTGGATAGCAACGAACGTGAGAAACTATATGCGTGTTTGAATCAACATTCTAAAATTACAAAACATTTTATGCCAAAGTTGTAACAAAATTGACAGACATCCAGTTTCTATGTCAAATAGTGTTGAGCGACCTCTAGATGTAGTAACAGACTCGACATACAATCAACTTTCGATCACTACTAATACTAATGTCAAGTGTAAGAAGTCGTGATCCCAGGTTCCAGGTAGTTTCAGCTTCAAGGATTCACATAGGTAGTGACCCCAGGCTCTAGATAGCTTCGGCCTCGAACATTGACATTGGCGGTGGCAATGGGAAAAGTGCTACTGACTGCAGTGCGCAATGCGGTGAACAAGCAGGGTTGTCATTGTCAAAGCACTTAAACTGCATGATTGTCAGACCTGAAAAGAACATCGAATTTAGTGTTGCTTTCTCACGAAATCTACAATGTTGCTTTGAGTCCATAAATCTTTGGACGCTGGGTGTCCTATGCGATAATGACCTTGACATTAGGCACATGCCAGACATCTATTATCTGACATTGCAGTGTTAATGCAATTGCCATAGTGGACGATGGATCAATTGCATTGGCACAAACAATATTAGTTTTGTGATTACTTAACATCCTTGAAGGATGTAAACCCTAAACAACGCCTAAAACTTTTCGAACAACCGTCTGTTCAAAAAATACATTGTTATATATTAAAAAAAAATAAAATTGTATGGTTTGAACTTTTTTTTTTTTTCAAATATCACATCAACTGCAACAGAAGAAATGCATTTTCCCTATCTAAAGCAAGGGAAACAGCAGGAAGATTGACATTAGGTGGAAACAGATATGGAAACACACCACTAAATTAAGGTCTCTTCTAAAGAATGAAATAAGATGATTACATGAAGGTGGTAGTAAAAGGTGATTTTC
>ML804679.1:47738-61618 GCA_009831015.1 Picea engelmannii | reverse complement strand
ATGTCCCTTTCCCATAAAGCTAATTCCACTTTATTGTATAATTCCTTGATCATATACATAGATTGACTGTTGAATAGATTGTGCTTTCTTCACTTTGGTTGGTTTGTGTTGCCTTGGTCTTGGCTGCACGAGAGCACTGGAGCGAAGCGGGAGCAACAAAGACCATAGGAAGCGATAATAAGGTATGTTATTTGTTCTTGCTTCCTATTTAATTCAATGGTTAGAATCTAGGGAAAGAGTCATGTTCTGTCTTGCTTTGTTCTAGATCCAGGTGGATCTAGGGAGATCGGTTTGTGTCGGAAATGTATTGCGGCTATGTATCATTGTGGATATTGTATTATGAAAGAGGAGACTATGAAAGAAAGAAGAGTAAGTTACCATGGGTGTGTTGCAGGTTGTATCCCTCATTTGCTCGATAATAATAAAGGAAGGACCTGGCAATTTCTTTGGTGGACGTAGACCACACTAGGTGAACCATGTATATATGTGTCTCTATTGTATTGTGTATCTTCTATGCTTTATTCATGCATTTGTTTTTATTTTATTGCTCCGCGATCCTATTTTTCTAACATTGGTGGCATTGGGATCTGTGTTGATGATTTATTTTTTGTTGTGCCTTGACCAAGTTTTCGGAGATTCTTGGTCATAGTGATCTATTTTGGGACTTCGACAGCCTGTTGAAGGAGGAGCGCAAGACGAAGCAGAGATCACAGAAACTCGACCCACTTTTGGATCCTTTTTGGGCTTTTGGGAATATTTAACGGGAATGGGATGTCGGCCCATGGGTTTACCCATGTTTAGGCCTAGTTTGTATGTATAAATAGAAGGATAGGAAATGTAAGAAGAAGTCGAATAGTGCATCTATGTGATGTGAATGTATGCTAAGTGCGATTAGGGTCTGTAAGTGCTTTGTGCATGACTATAAGAGACTTGTAGAGCTAAGTGCAGGTCCTTGTAGCAGATTGTGGAGCGCTTAGTGTTGTAACGCAAGGAAGAAGGATCTAGCAAGTTGTGCAGATCTTATGTCCTGTAAGGAGTAAGGGTTTTGATGGCTTTATGCTTGTAATCGATTGACTGAAGACAATAAAGAAGAAGAGTTGGTGCATGTAGCCCCAAGGTGGGGGTGAACCATGTAAACGATGTATTGCCTTGTTTTGTGCTTGTCTTAATGTGTTTATGTCTTCTTTTGCTAAGTGATTTAAGATGATTAGATATATTTTCTTATGCTTAGTGCTAATGATATGTGAGAATATTAGATCTTATCCATATGAATGTGCTTAGTGCTTGATCTACTAGATCTGACCTATCTATTGATTCTAAGTGCTTAAGTACGTTATAACAGTGTGAATGTTGTGAAGCCTTGCTTTATCAGCGAAGTGATTAATGATTATATATTGAGGAACCGACGATGCTAAGTGCTTTATTAAGTAGTACAATCACAGATCTGTGTCCCAGCTAAGGTTGCAGACACCTGAGTCTTGCAACCACCCCTGCCTCTACCTCGGGTGAGACTTCATATGTTTCGCAGGTGTTCCCGAAAGGGTCGGTAGTTAGGGCTTTGTTGGTGCGTTGTTGTAGCATTGAACCCTGGGTCTGCTCCTATGCCAACAAATGGTTCCGTTGCTGGGACCTAAAACTATGATTGCTGGGAACCGAGGAAGAAGAAGCTTTGTGCAAATATTTGACCTGGGATTGTGAAAGCTCTGTGCGTAGATCTATGCCCTGGTGCGCAGTATTCTACTTGACTTATAAAGCTCTGTGCTAAAAGAAAGATGCCCGATCTGAAGAAAAGAGGTTGGATCTGAAGGAAAGAAGCAAGATCTGAAAGCTTCGTGCTCTAAGAAAGGTAAAAGTGAGAATTTCTGATTAAAAGAGGTAAGATCTGCAAGCTCTGTGCTCTGATAAAGGTAAGAATAGTTAAAAGTTTTAGATTTAGAAGCTTTGTGCTCTGTAGAAGTAAGATAAGTGGAAATTTTTGTTTCTAGAGTATGGATCTAGGTATGTTTAGTAGAGTCTGTCCTAGTTTGAAAACTAGGGCATTAATAGCTGAAAGAAGGTTTGATACGAGTAGATCTGATAAGAATAGTGAAAGATATGTTATACATATGCATAGAAATAATTTTTGGACTAACGAATGGATGCAAGATCCTAGAAAGAATTTATTGCAGGTTAGCTCCTATGATCCTAGTGCGCAGTACAAAAGACGTTGGGGATCATTTAAAAGAAAGAGAGGATTAACACTCTGTCTTTGTTGCAAAGCTATGGACCATGAAGTGTTGGATTACCCCAGAATGATTGCTAAGCTTGAAGGGAAGAATCTGAATCAAGAAAACTCTAAGGTAGCTCCAGAGGCTATAGCAGAACCCCAAGAAGAATCAGAGAAAATGTTGCTACAGATGAGAGAAACCTTGAATGACCACCAACATATTAGATTATCAGAGATCTTTAAAGACAAGGAACGCCTTGAAGCAAGAATAGGAGACTTCGACATTGACTGTGTTCTGGATGAAGAAACACAGGTGAATATCATAACAAAGAGAACTTGGGAAGCTATAGGAAGGCATGCTGCGATTCCTTCATTAGGAGGACTAGGGTTATTCGGAGGAAAACTGGTAAACCAGTGTGGAAGGCTCACTCAGATACTTATGACCGTCAATGGAACTTCGACAAAGGAAGATTTTGAGATTATTCAATTTAATGAGGACAATGCCCCATTTACCATGTTAATAGGAAAACGTTGGATTGACAGAGCTCAAGCCAGACGAAAGGAAGAAGAAGAAGTTTTGGAGCAGAAGAAACAAGAATTAAAAGATTTCATGACCAGAAAGATCGCACAATTGATTGAAGAATTGGAGAACAGATCGAAGCTATTTGACACTAGAGACCCTGATGTCAAAGCTACAAGAACACTAGGAGAACCACAAAAGACTGAAGTACTTACTCCAGATAAAGAAGAGGTATTACCCTTGAATCCTAGGAAAGAATCTCAATAGCGCGCAGTGACTATGTTAAAAGAAGAGAAGAATCATAATTGAAAAAGACATACCGAGCCGAAGCTCACTAGAAAGAAGGCTAGAAAGCTAAGTAAGAAGAGGGCTAAGATTGAAAAGTTACAGAAGATTCCAGAGGGAACTTCGCAGAAAGAAAATTTATAGAATTGGAACTTCACCGGGATATCAGAACAACGACACATGGTACTTAGCCAGGGTGAAGAAATATAGCCGTTGGGGCCGATATATCCGTTCAACTCCCGCTCCTAACGGGTCGAAAAGCATTTACAACTCGACACCAAACTGTTGGACCGCACCATAACGGACAGAGCAAGAGTTAATGTGGCTTCATACCCGTTACAAGCAAACCGTTGCCAAGTTGCCTACTTATCTCTTCGGTCCATGCATGGACAACACTTTTGCTAACTAAGAGTTTGAGCCCGCGGAGTAAGTGAATTGTATACAGTGATCATTGTGCTATTGTTGTTTGTTCTAGTGTCGTATCTAAGTTCATCGTGACCTCAATAATTTTAATCTCGAGTGTGTATGTCCGACGAGCTCACCACAGTTGAAGAATCGGTAATGGAAGTTCTCGTCAACTTAATGACTGAAAGAGTCACGTCGAAGAGAGGAGAGTCTACAGGTGTACAAGCATCTTCGACGAGAGGACTGTCGACCTCTCCATCCACTGCTCAAGCTGGTCCATCCCGACCAGTAGATGAAAAACGAACTAAGCATAGGGATGATCTTGCGAATGCTAAGTTAATCCCGAGTATACTACCCACCTATCTACCCCCTCTAAGCGGTGTGATAAATCAGGATAGTGTGCCCAGAGATTTTGAGTACGCCTTGGTCACTGCATACCTTCCGAAGGGGATATGCGCAGTTCGCGTCGACCAAGATAAAATTGCAGCGTTGAAGTTTAGTGACTTCAACCTCGGTGACAGGAAGGTCTATAGCATGCTCGCCCCACATAAGTATCTGACCAGAACAAAAGGAAATAATTCAAAGATAATTCCTCAATCATGGACCCATAACCTCGTGCAGTCCACACTGCGCAATGTCACGAAGATCCCACAGTTTGGAACGCACCAAGAAGTGAACGCATGCGTCAAGCTACTGCTGTCCTATTACCATGGTGGATACTTATGGTTAAGCTGTTGTATCATAGTGGATCCGACGTTGATCAATCAGATCATAGGGCTAAGCATGCAAGGCCCTGACCCACAAGATTTTTACCCGGGAAAAGCCATGGATCACGCTCTTGCGTAGAAGATTAAAGACATCTACGGAGATGTCGAGAAGGGAATGTGAGGCTACAAGGTAGCTTCTATCCAGAGCGACGCAGTGTGCCTCGCCTGTCAATTGGTCACAAGATAGTTGGTGTGAAAGAATCGATCCACCCAAGTCACTGGTTTCGTAGTCGACCTCGTAGGGAAGTGCACAGAAGGACTTCAGATGAATTGGGTGCAGTACCTGGTAAACCAGTTGGAATTGGACTGCAAGGAAGCCCAAGATCAGGGATATGAATTCCACTTCAGTTGGCTATTGTTCCTGATCACTTTCATTGCATGAGAGATGCCGGAAGGTGCGACCTTCTCGGACATCGATCCGTTTGAACCTCTGGCCGCGAAGTTCAGTACTTTGTGGTACTTGGACGACATGAATAAACAATGGCAATCAAGTGTCATGTTCCATACGTATTACAACCAGTTTAAGGTAGCCATCCAGTCTGAACCTTGTATGACCCTGAACACCCTCCACATGTTTCAACCCTTAATGAAATTCAGCGTGAACCGCCATTTTATTTACATCACAGTGCGCACAGATGGACATAAACAACAGCTGCAATCATACTACAAGTTGACAGAGGATGACTTGGAAGAGATTACCTAGGAATGGTTGGCGGACCTCCTTGTTCCAACGGACCCTGCGGAGATGTCCGATGTTAACAGCCCAGAAAAAACACAGGATACATCCGTACCTAACAAGATAAATAAGACCGAAGAGGTCCATGATTTTGACAGCACATCCATGAAGACCACTTCCATCTCAACAGAGCAAGGAGGAGATGGCGAAGAGATAGATGGTGCAGAAGTTGAACAGAATAAAAGCGAGGTTACACCACCTAGAGACAAGGAGGACCCTTCAAAGAAAAGGAAGGTTTCCCCACCGAAACCCTCATCTAAGAAGAAAGTGAAAGCAACCAGGACCAAATTTGAGACCACTGTCACCTCAGACGACTTCAACTTCATCGTCGCAGCATTGAACGATGCTTCACTGGAGATAGCAGAGAAGCAATAAGCTAAGCAAGAGGAGGTGTTCAATTGGATTAAGGACGATCGTCAAGGGGTGCAACAAGCATTACGGTCCAACCACATAGTTTCTACTGTGCCTCTGTCAGCAGGAACAACAGAACTATGTGATGAGCCAGCTCAACTACACCGCATCACTAATACAGTCGAAGCTCACCTTCGACGAGCTCAGGAAGAGACAACACAAGCCACCCAGGATTTAATGCAAGTACAAAAAGACCTTGAGGAGCAATGTAGTGCTGCAAAATGGGAAAAGATTGCTCTGCAAGCGAGGTGGGATGAAGAAAAAGAACAATTACAACAAAGCAAGGAACAATTGCTCGCCGAGCAACTCGAAGTTAAGGAAATGGTTCACAGAGCACTTCGCTCTGTGACAGTCATCGAAGTAAAGGCCAAAGAACAAGTTCCACAGCAGGTGGCACAACTTGAAGAGGTAATTTAGCAGCTCCAACAGTGCATAGCAGACGTGGAGCTCTGCACTGTGCCCGAGACCCCTCAGGATGTAAGAGACCTAAGGGAAGCAACTGTCCACAGCGCAGTTGACAGATTAAAAGCTCTTGCCTTGGAGTGAAAGCAGTTGAGTAACCGGAGTGCCCAGACATATGAGAACCTCACCGACAGCCCAGAGTTATAGGATTTAGAGTCGCAACTCAAGGAAGCAAAACAACACACAGACACACTACAAGCGCAACTGAAAGCCTTGTCAGCCATAGAAAGAATGAAGCGGTCTCAGGAGCAACGCACCGCCCAACAACAGATCCATATGATTCAAAGTAGAGTGATGGAAGTTACTCAACAGCTTCAACCAGTACAAGCTAAGGCATGCCATTTATTCACAAGGGTTGAAAGTCGAGGAGTAGAGCTAGAACAAGTTGTCATTGCAACAAAACAACGCCTACAAGGGCCTGTGAACGACATAGTGATCCAGGAATTCACCGAGCAAGAGGTCGTAGCACATCAGCAGGTTGAAGCAGCTCGAGCCAAGCTTGAGGCCTTCGAAGCAGAACTGGTAAGATCAGAGTGACTCGAGACGAGTCACAGGTGAGTGTTGGGGGCTTGTTGGCCCTTGACCAAGTTTTGGGAGATTCTTGGTCATAGTGACCTATTTTGGGACTTCGACAGCTTGTCAAAGGAGGAGCGCAAGATGAAGCGGAGATCACGGGATCTCGACCCACTTTTGGATCCTTTTTGGGATTTTAGGAATATGTAACGGGAATGGGATGTCGGCCCATGGGTTTACCCATGTTTAGGCCTATTTTGTATGTATAAATAGAAGGATAGGCAATGTAAGAAGAAATTGAATAGTGCATCTATGTGATGTGAATGTATGCTAAGTGCGAGTAGGGTCTATAAGTGCTTTGTGCATGACTGTAAGAGACTTGCAGAGCTAAGTGCAGGTCCTTGTAGTAGATTGTGGAGGGCTTAGTGTTGTAACACAAAGAAGAAGGATCTAGCGAGCTGCGCAGATCTTTTGTGTTGTGCGGAGTAAGGGTTTTGATGGCTTTGTGCTTGTAACCGACTGACTGAAGACAATAAAGAAGAAGAGTTGGTGGATGTAGCCCCAGGATGGGGGTGAACCACGTAAACGTTGTGTTGCTTTGCTTTGTGCTTGTCTTAATGTATTTATGTCCTCTTTTGCTAAGTGCTTTAAGATGAATAGATAGATCTGCTTATGCTTAGTGCTAATGATATGTGAGAATATTAGATCTAATCCATATGAATGTGCTTAGTGCTTGATCTGCTAGGTCTGACCTATCTATTGATGCTAAGTGCTTAAGTACGTTATAACAATGTGAATGCTACGAAGCCTTGCTTTATCAACGAAGTGATTAATGATTATTTATTGAGGAACCGACGGTGTTAAGTGCTTTATTAAGTAGTACAATCAAAGATCCCTGTCCCAGCTAAGGTTGCAAACACCTGAGTCTTGCAACAACCCCTGTCTCTACCTTGGGTGGGACTTCATCTGCTTCGCGGGTGTTGCCGAAAGGGTCGGTAGTTAGGGCTTTGTTGGTGCACAGTTGTAGCGTTGAACCCTGGGTTTTCCCCTGTGCCAACATTTTCCCTTAATTGACTCATAATCAAAGTCCAAATCATAATTAGATTATCAGGCTTTTGGCTCAGGAAACAACAATTGTTTGGACTAACATTCATCGATGTTATGTTAAGGGATTTTGTGGATCTCACACCATTTTCCACTGTCCTTCTTCCACTTCTTGATATTAGTCTTTTCATGTGGCTTGGACTGGTTGTATGGAGGTTGGTTATCCTTCCTCTACCTTTTGTTCTGCCAATTAGGACCTCCTTTACCATTCTTTGTTGTAGCTGATTTGTAGACCCAAAATCTCTCTCTTACCCTTTTGTCAAAACTTTTGAATGACATTGACAACATATTGATAAACATCTCCCAATGAAGAGATGTCCAAAAACTATATGAAGATATGTCCAAAAAATACATTTATGTTTAGATGTACCTATGTATGGAACTACAATATTTTAGAACCATGTGATGCTTGAAGTCCTTTATAACCAATTTTGAATGCAAGATATGGAAGGCATTGGTGTACTTCAACACCAACTGGTCTTTCTCCTGACACAAAGTTTTCCATCTTGTGTACTTGTCATCCTAGTTTCCTTAAAATTTCTCCTTGAGGGAAAAAATAAAAGTCACCAAAGTGGGTTCAATGTTAAATGCTTCAGATACATCTTCAACATGTTATACACAATAAGTGTCCCATCAATCTTTGACATTGGGAAGCGACTTAAGGAGTGCAAGGGTGATCTTCTCACTATTGGAAATTTTTTGAATAGAGTAATAACCCTCTAATAGACTTTACGATTTCTTTAAAGCATCTTGATCAAGATTATTTTCGGCACGAAATGAGAGCGGAGATATAATAAATAAATGTACAGAGATATCTCAGATATCCAATAATATAACATAAATGTATCAAAGATGAAACCATAAACACAGAGGTACAATAATACACAATTTTCTATTAATGAGCGAAAATGTACAAAGACTGTAAAATACAGAGTGAAAAACTTGCTAGAATGGTGGCAGCTTATCTCTGAGAAGAGATGTTTCCGCTACTCGCATTCACAAGAAGATGATTTTAAAATGAGGGTCCAAAGGCCTTTTTATCATAAAGAAAATCCAAAACCCTAACCCCGGAAGATGAAAAGCCAACAGTTTTATGGACCTTGTTTTGGGTAGTTTGGTGTATCAACTTCCCGGGGGCATAACTTTGGCATACAATCTTTGTTTGGGGCGCACAATAGCTCATTGGAAAGGTATCATCGAGGAGATTCATTTTGGGGGCTCAATCAGAGCCTTTAGCCATCATTGAGAAGCTCGATCCAAAAAAACCTTCATTTAGGCCCTCAAAATGGCCCAAGAAGTTAAAAACTGCTAAAAATAGTAAATTACCAAAATTGTCAGAAAACTCTTTTGAGCCAGTTGGAAAAGGTGGGTGGCCACCGATATCCACCTGGAAAAATCCTCCATCCTTAGGAAGCAATGGTATCCATTGCGTTGAGTTCCCGGGGGAGAGGGAAAAGCATTTGTTGAATCTGCATCTTGATGAGTTGTTTGCCTTGTTGGAGAAGTTGCGCTGCTTATCTTGTTGAAGGTTCTCACGAACATGTAGCTAGAAGGGTTGGACCTTTTTAACTAGTCTGGCTACATGAGATGCTTGTGTGTAGAAGAAATCTTTACACTTTGCTGCAATCTTGTCGTCCTGCTTCTGTTGGATAGAAGGTGCTTGGGGCGAGGCTGTAGTGGTTGCAGTATCCTTATGTTCACCTTTTGAGCAGATTGTGAAGAAGCTGAATTTTGTAGTATGAGATACTACCTTACGACACTGTTTAGGTGGAACAATAGTCAGAACTACCTTTGGTATTCTGTAGAGATGACCCCCCAAAGAAACAATGACACTGCGGGGTCGAGACTGATAAACAACATGGCGCTTCCACATATATGGTTGGCCCAAGAGAACATCACAGACATCCAGTGGGGCAACGTCACATAATACCTCATCCTTGAAGGGATGGATGTCGTATGAAAATCGACATTGTTAGTTGACATAGAGATCTCGTCCCCGGCGAAGCCACCCGATGTTGTATGGTTGCGGATGTGGTGTTGTCGACAATCCCAATTGTTTGACGACCTTTACTGATGTAACACCCTGTTTCCCCCAGTTTGTAAAAATAACGGGACTGGACAAGAACTATGGCGAACTCATAAATGTGAATATGTGATGTAAATGGACCTTGAGTAAAAGGTCAATAAATGTGAATAACATTTTGAATTTATTGCAGGACTGCTGAGAGGGGATGTGCATAAAAAGAGACCACGATGGTGGTGGAAGGCACCTGGGAAGGTGGCGTTAACTTCCACCAAGAATTAATACCGTATTTGGACTCCACTGGCCCGGAGAACCAAAAGCGGCTCGCTGGCCCCAAATTAAATGTCTCATAGGCTGGTAGGTGGATGGTTTAATGAGGGATGGGAGGTGAACCTCCCATCCGTAGAGCCGTCAGACCTGATCAGCGCGAGGGTAATCGTGCCACACATAACCTCGCAAGAGGATAAGGTGTGGGGTAGAAGTGATCGGGGGAGAACTCTGGCAATATGCAGAGTGAGTGATAGCAGAGAGGAAGGATTGCAACCTTCACTCCTGGTCACTGGAAAACAGAGACACAATCTCACAGCATCGTGGTCTCAGCTCGGGGGTGGCTAGTGGTAAATCCGCTGGGAGTCGCTAAGCCTACGATTGGGTGGAAACGAGCACCCCTCTCAGCAGTTGCTTGACCCTGGTGTTATCTCTGATAAGTGTTTTGCCTTTGACATCTTGATATATATATATATGTGTGTGTGTGTGTGTGTGTGTGTGTGTGCTTATTCTGATAATTATGCTCATAATTTGTGAAATTGTGAATGATTTCATTATAAGAATGACTGTATGGTGTTTTGATCAGTACTAGTACTTGTATATTTATATGGAAAGACTATGTATGATTTATGCCTTCATGAATTCGTTATTTGTGCGCATACTGATCAAGTTCAGACTTCACGTCTGGTTCTCGGGAGGACGACATCCTTACATACCTCAGGTAGTACCCTGAGTAAATCTCCCCATAGAGATACCTTCCTTGAAAAGCCCATAAAGAACTGGGAAGGCGGTTGTGAAGGCATAAGGCCTTAGTAACCCTGCATAAGGAGGAACGATCCTCTTGAAAACCGAGATGATAGCATCAAGATGAAGTAACAAATCGACGGATGAGATCCCGTCGGGAGATCTGTGGTCACTCACGATTGTCAGATCGGAGGAAGGAGCGGGAAGGTTAAGTACCTTAACCTTATAGGTATTAATCGATGGACGAGATTTCGTCGAGGAATCTGTGGTCACCCACGACCGTTAGATTAGTAGGAGAGAGTAGGGCGTTAAAATGCCTTACCCCTTTGTTTTCCATGTCTTCGTGGGCAACGAGGAATTTGGGATCGTAGATCTCCAAGGTCCGTGAGATTATCTGGACCGTGGATCTTTTCCATGTCCAAGGAGTCGTGGAAGAATGCATGGGTAAGAACCGATCTGGGTCGTCAGATCTCGGCTGGAAAAACCCAACAACCGTTGGATCTGTTAGGAGTTACCCGAGGGTCAAGACTCCAGTGTATAAGTGCGAAAACCCCCGGAATAGATCTAAGCCGTCTGATTGACGGAGGCCACGTGTTGCAAGATCTCCCGTTACAGGAAACCAGGGATCGCGAAATCAGGATTCATGCTGACAAGAGATCGAGACTTTCCATTATGGAATTCCCAGGATAGATCTAAGCTGTCCGATTTAAGGAGGTGACGTGTCGAGAGATTACCCGTTTCGGGAAATCGGGAATCGAGGATTCGGGAGTCCTGCTGACAATAGGTCGGGCTCTCGCCTTGATAAATCCTGACAGAAGAGAGGTTGTGGTCATATGGGAAGAGGTCATATCGACCAATGCTTAACCCAAGGGGCTAATCTCCGATTGAGGTTCGTTCAACACTTCGGCGTTTCGGCATTCGGGATACCGAAGGGACATGTTACCCCGTGCTCTCAAACCCCGAAGTCCAGACTTATAAACCTTGAGATGTTAGCATGTGGTCAGGCTCTGACGAATAGTCAGGATCCTCTCGGAGGATCCCGGGTCTGGGATGGCCGTCCGATGTGAGGTAGAAATGTTAGCTTTACGTTGGGGAGCGAATGCGCATAAAGGTAAGTAGCGAGCAGATCTGGATGGCCAGAGTCCACCCGCTCATATCTACGGCTGAGGATTCATTCCGGAGCCCCCTTGCCATTCTGCCTTTAATTGGGGGGGGGGGGTCCGGAATTGGACACGCAACTCTCGAACGGTCGAGATTAATTCATCATGATCAACGAATCTCAGGTGGATTCCGGACCCCCCTTGCCATTCTGCCTTTAATGGGGGGGGGTCCGAAATAATGTGGCGTGTGAAGTGGGCCCCCCCTCCTGTCATATCGAATACAGTGTCGAGTTTCCCTCTTCGCCACCTGTATTCCACTTATCCGCGCGACGGGGCTTGTTCTCACTGGCGGTTCCCTACCCCTGTTGAGATTTGTTCCTATTGGCCATTTGTTGACCCGGTAGGGATTCGTCCCCATTGGTCGGTCGCTAGCCCTATCGGGGTTCGGCGGTTGCAGAGTCGAACGTTTAGACATTACTGTAGCGCCGAGGCACGAAATACAAATAGGCACCCCGTTCAAAGTGAACCGTGAACATGACCCGCGATCACATGGGAACGGAGAAGGAGAGAGAAAGAGCCAGCTTACGCTGGGCCTCCATGGGTAATTAGGGGTTCTGGTCCGACAGAAGACCAGAAAAATCCGATTTAGGTAGTGGGTATGTGACAACTGAGATGAGGTTCTTCTGGATTTCGCTATCAACGATAAAATGTAGTAGGGTCCCCTTTACCCACATCTATGAATGAAAAAGTCGCTCCCCCTCTTCAGGATCTGTTGGTTCTTCTGGTTGAATTACTGCGATCGCGACAATAATAGTGGGGTCTACGTCGATGATCTGTCTTTTACCAGTATTTTCATAATCAGATTCTGAATCAGGCCTCAGCTCCTTGTCTTTGATCTCAGCCACCAATGTTTGTTTTGAGTGACATTCCTCGATGTTGTGCCAGGGGCTTTTGTGGAAATTGTACCATTTTTTGATGTCCTTCTTTGTCTTCCCGTGACCCTTCTTTTTCTCGGCTTGGACTGGTTTTCAGGAGACTGTTTATTAGGGTTGTCTTTATCATACTTTGGTTTTTGTGTATTTTCAGACCCAAACTCCCATTTGTTCTTGTGCTTAAATTTCTGCTCGATTTTAACAACATGTCGATAAGCAACACCGAGTGATGAGATGTCCAGAAAATCCATTTCAGTTTGGATTTATCTATGTAGAGCCCCATGATATTTCAGAACCAAATGTTGTTCAGAGTCTTTGATGCCCAGCTTGGTGTGCAAGGTATGGAAGGTATTGGTGAACTTCGGAATTGCTTGGCCCCTCTCTTGCCGCAGTGTGATCCATCTCATGTATTGGTCCTCATAGTTTCCAATAGGGTAGTACTGTTCGTTTACCGCATCCACAAAAAAATCCCAAGTGGGCTCGACCCCATATATTCCAGACTCCTCTGTGGAACTTTTCTCCCAGTAAGTTTCCCACCAATGTTTGACATGTGGGAGAGCTTTAAGGAGTGCGAAGGTGATCTTTTCCCTGTCGGAAAAATTATGAACAAAGAAATAACCTTCTAACAAATTTAACCATTTATCTAGGGCATCTGCATCTATCTATCCTTCAAATACGAGAATATCAAAATTAACCTGTACCTTGAAAGGAGAGGTGCTTCCAAAGTGGTTGTTTGATGAATATGCGTCTGTTGCTATCGACAAGTGTTGAAGGATGTGGGAAAAATTCTCCATCATTTCATCCCTCTGTCGCGTGAGAGCTTGCTCAAGCAACAGATTGATAGAATCGTTTGCTCCATTGTTTTTCTTTTCTTTCGCCATGGAGGGTTTCTTGGGCATGTGAGAGCGTTTGTATTAAAGAGATACAAGCTCAAGACCCAACTTGCTATACTCGGACCTCGTCGGGGACATGCACTGAAAAACAATCAAGAGCAGCATGCTCTGATACCACTGATCCAGATTATTTTCAACACGAAATGAGAGCGGAGATATAATAAAGAAATGTACAGAGATATATAGGATATCCAATAATATAAGAGAAATGTATCAGAGAAGCAACCATAAACACAAAGATACAGTAATACACAATTTTCTTTTAATGAGCGAAAATGTACAAAGACTGTAAAATACAGAGTGAAAGACTCGCTAGAATGGTGGCAACTTATCTCTAAGAAGAGATGTGTCCGCTACTTGCAATCGCAAGAAGATCATTTTACAATGAGGCTCCAAAGGCCTTTTATCATAAAGAAAATCCAAAACCCTAACCCCGGAAGATGAAAAGCCAACAGTTTTGTGGACCCCGTTTTGGGTAGTTTGGTGTATCAACTTCCCCGGGGCGTAACTTT
>ML804679.1:0-18918 GCA_009831015.1 Picea engelmannii | reverse complement strand
CTTTTTCTGAGAACGTTTTATCAGTGGCCTCAAGGATGAGATTCGTACCCATGTCCTCATGGCTCGGCCTCATAGATGGGTGGAGGCTACTAAAAGAGATAAGGAAGCACAACAAGTTGTCTCTTCTCAAAACCGAAAACCCTCCTTTATTCCTCGCACTAAACCAATAAATCCCACTCCTCCTTCTACTCCACTAAAGATCCAAAATTTGACCACGGCCGAAATGGTTGAATGCTGACTCAAAGGCCTTTGTTATAATTGTGATGACAAATATTTTCTAGGACACAAGTGTAAGGAACAAAATATTTTTATGGCCATCTCGACGGATGTTTCAGAAGAGGATGTTGAGGCTCCCCTTGTGTCTGTGTCACCTAAACCCATTGACATAATCCCTCCCTCAGACCCTCCTGAAGTAGAACTGACCATTTCAGTAAATGCTCTAACTAGATTCTCTCCTCCCCAAACCCTCAAGCTAATTGGTTACATCAAGCATAGGAAGGTCATCATTCTTGTTTATAGTGGAAGCACCCATAATTTTGTTCATCATCGCTTTGCCCAAGAAACTAATTGCTATATCCATGCAGTCAATAATTTTCAAATCATGATTGCCAATGGCAGGTCCATGAAATGTGGAGGGCGTTGTGAAAATGTGTGTCTCCAAACTGGTGAATAGCACCTGAAATCTCATATGTTTGCTATCGACATGGGCGGTTGTGACATTGTGTTGGTTCCAGAATGGCTAAGGACTTTGGGTCCCATTCTCATGGATTTTAAGGAATTAACCATACAATTCAACCAGGAGGGCCAACAATATAAGTTCCATCGCATCACCGCCGGTTCCCCAGAGATCATTAGTTCCCATCACATGAAAACGCTGCTCAAAAAAGGTCATTCTGGCATTATTGCCCAACTCCATGCCATACAAGCAACTGAGACACCCTATGTGTTGTAGGACCTCCAATCCATCCTCTCTAAACATCAAGTGGGTTTTTCCACTCCCCAGAGACTCCCTCCTTCTTGTGGTGTTCATGATCATTCCATTCCCAATATTCATCCCTATCGTGACCCCTTTTCCCAAAAAAATGAAATTGAGAAAATGGTTCAAGAATTTCTCAACGCAGATGTTATCCACCCTAGTAAGAGCCCCTACTCTTCTCCTGTGGTCATGGTCCTTAAGAAATAAGGTTCTTGGAGCATGTGTCTCGACTTCCATGCCCTCAACAAACTCACCATTAAAGACAAATTTCCCATTCCTGTCATTGATAACCTCTTGCATGAATTGAGTGGCGCCCAGTTATTTACTAAACTTGATCTTCGTTCTGGCTACCACTAGATCCGTATGAAAGAGGCAGACATTCCTAAGACTTCCTTTAGAACTCACGAGGGCCACTATGATTTTTTGGTCATGCCCTTTGTCTTGTTTAATGCTCCCTCCACTTTCCAAAGCCTCATGAATCATGTCTTCCATCCTTTTCTACGTCATTTTGTCTTAGTTTTCTTTGATGATATCCTCATCTATAACAAAACCTGGACTTACCATCTTGCTCATGTGGATTGAGTTCTCCATCTACTCTCTCAGCACCAACTTTTCCTGAAACAATCTAAATGTGCTTTTGGCGCCTCAGAAGTCGAGTACTTGGGTCATCTTGTTGGCAAGGATGACGTCAAGGTGGATCCTAAAAATATTGAAGCTATGAAATATCGGCCTCACCCAAAGACTCTCAAAATCTTGCGTGGATTTCTGGGCTTAACATGTTATTATCGCAATTTTGTTAAGAATTATGGAAAGATTGTGGCACCTCTCACCACACTCCTTAAAAAGAATTCTTTCACTTGGACTCCAACAACTGCTCAGACTTTTCAAACCTTGAAGATGGCCATGTGCACCACTTCAGTCCCGACCCTTCCCGATTTCACAAAGACATTTGTCCTGGAATGTGATTCTTCAGGGAAAGGAATTGGCGTTGTCCTTATGCAAGAGGGTTGACCTTTGGCCTCTACCAACAAACAACTGTCTGAGCGAAATTTGGGAAAATCAATATATGAAAAGGAAAGGTTGGCTATTTTGCATGTCATTGATCTTTGGTGCCCTTATCTATTGGGGGAACACTTCCAAATTAAGACAGATCATCAAAGCCTCAAGTATTTTCTCGAACAATGCATTTCCTCCCCAGAGCAACAAAAATGGGTGACTAAGCTCTTTGGATAAGATTATGAGATCATTTACAAGAAAGGAAAAGATAATGTGGTTGTTGATGCACTTTCCAGAAAATATGAAGATGAAGGGTCCCTTTTTTCTCTCTCCTTCATTGTACCAGATTGGCTCCAAGTTGTTCGCCAGAATGGCTACACGATCCCAAAAGTTCACATATGATACAACAATTGCAATCCAATTCTCTAGTTTCCCCAGGGTACTCTTGGCTCCATGATGAGCTTCAATACAAAGGCCATTTGTATTTAAGTAAACAGTGAAAACTTAAATCCACAGTACTTTCTGAGCTTCATTCTACACCCACAGCTGGGCACTCCAAGTTTACCAAAACCTATGAGAGGGTCAAACGTTCTTTTTTCTGGGATGGTATGAAACATGATGTTCATAATTTTGTGGCTGAATGTGATGTGTGTCAACGCAACAAGGGCAAAACAGTCAAATCTCTTGGAACACTACAACCGCTTCTAATTCCACCTACTATTTGGCAGGATATATCTATAGATTTTATTGTAGACTTACCTAAATCGGGCAATAAATCAGTCATCATGGTGGTAGTTGATCGTCTTTCCAAGTATGCTCATTTTTGTGCTCTTCAACACCCATTTACAACATCCATTGTGGCTCAACTTTTCATGGATCAGGTCTTCAAGCTTCATGGTATGCCGAATTCTATTGTTTCTAATCGCGACCCAACTTTTGCCAACAATTTTTGGCAAGAATTGTTCAAGCTACAAGGCACCCAATTGCATCTCATCACAACTTATCATCCCCAGACTGATGATCAAATTGAATTTGTGAACAAGTGTTTGGAAACATATTTGAGGTATTTTGCCTAGAAAAGGTAAAATCAGCGGGCTCAATGGTTACCACTAGCTGAATGGTGGTACAACACTTCGTACCATACATCTACCCGCATGACTCCTTTTGAAGCGATATATGGACAAACGCCACCTTCAGTTCTCTCATATTTTCCAGGTCTCTCGAAGGTCTAGGCAGTTGACCAAACACTTACAGTTTGAGAGGATATTCTCCGTACCCTCAAAGAGAATTTGGTCGTGGCCCAGAATCGCATGAAGCAACAAGTAGATCATGGTCGCTCTGAACGCCAATTTAAAGAAGGGGATCAGGTGTTTCTTCGACTACAACCTTACAAGAAAAGTTCCCTCAAGGGTGACCAGTGTTAGAAATTGGCGCCCAAATTTTATGGTCCTTATACCGTTCTCAATCATGTGGGACGGGTGGCCTATCAGTTAGCTTTACCCGATCATTCTAAGCTCCATCTTATTTTTCATGTTTCCTGCTTAAAGAAGGTGATTGGAACTAAGTGCCAAACTCAAACCAACCTTCCCGAGTTGGACGAAGAAGGCACCATTTAGCTATAACCACAAGCAATTTTGGACCAATGTGAGCGTCGTATGCGTCAATGAATCATCAAGGAAGTGTTAGTCCAACAGAAAGATACAACTCCAACATATGCCCCTTGGGAACCGACTACCATTCTGCAACAATTTCCACATCTCAAGCCTTGAGGACAAAGTTGTTTTTAAAGGGGAGGACATGTTTGGGACGTAACCCCTCACATAGGTAGAATAATATATTTCGATGTAATAAAAGTCAATATTAATAAGGCCTAGCAATAAGGAAGAATAAGTTCAATGTAAGAAGACCTAATAAAAGCTTCTGCCTCTAGAAGGATCTTCCTCTAGATGGTTCTTTTGATAGTCATATTTAGTATAAATAGGAGTCAAGGGTATGAGAACATTTGTCTTGAATATTATTGTAATAGAGCTCTGCTCTGCTGGAGGTTTCCCCCTCGAAGAGGCAAGTGAACATTGCTCTCAGTAATCAAAGTGCTCTTTCTGGTGTTATTCTGGTATCATTTTGGTATTATTGTGGTGTTGTTATGGTTATATTGTTGTTCATCTGCCATTTCTAGCTATTTATTTTTGTTCTGCATACTTTTTATATTTGGAATATTACAACAAATAAGAGAGACAATGTTCTCATGAACCAACTATCTCAAATAGTGAGCATGGAGCTCAACACGTTTCATCTTACGGTGCACAATAGGGTTGTTAGCAACTTGAATGGCACTTTGATTGTCATAGTAGAGTGTAGTAAAGGTTTGTATAGGAAATCCAAGTTCCCCCAAAAATTGGCGAATCCATACTACCTATGTACCTGCATTAATAGTACCACAATATTATGCTTCTATAGTCAACAAAGAGACTACCTTATGTTTCTTGCACTACCAAACCAATGGTCCAATGCTGAAGCAAAACACATAACTAGAAATGGACTTTTGATCATGATTGTCGCATGCTTAGTTGGATTCGGTGAAGCCGACCAACAAATCTGAACTTTGACAATATTTGTTACTAAGATGAGTGGTACCCTCAAGATAGTGAAAAATCCTTTTGGCTTTCTCTGGGATCCTACATAAACCAAGAAACCACACAAACAACAAAAGAAAATTCAGGTCCACTCTATGTGAGATAAATAAGACTACCGACCAGTTGTCAATAGATTGTAGCAATGACTTGGGGAGACTGACAAGTTTTATTCATCTTAACTCTAGATTGAAAAGAAGTAGCACATGGCTTACAATCTTCCATCTTAAAATGTGTCAAGAGATCCATTACATATTTAGATTGAAAAATGAAAAGACCATCAGACACAGGTAATACTTAAAGACCCAAAAAACAATGCATAATACTAATATATGTCATGTCAAAGGAGTCATCAAGTTGTTTCTTGAATCATAGAATGAGATCAATGTTATTTCCATTTATGATAAGGTCATCAACATATATAGCAATAATCAAGGTATTTCCATGAGTATGAAGTGCATATAGACTGTGAACAGATTCACAACGTTTGAAACCAAGAGAAAGAAAGAAATTGTCTATATTATCTTACCAAGATTAGGGAGCTTGCTTCAAACCATAAAGAGACTTCTGAAGTTGAAAAACCATGGTAGAATCTTTCACAAAATCAGGGGGTTGTTCCATGAAAATTTCTTCAAATTGGTCACCATGAATAAAGTCACTCTTCACATCCATCTAGTGGATCTGCCATCCAAAACGAGCAGCAAGGGGAAGAATTATTTGAACATCGTTCGTCTTTGCAACAGGGGTAAAAGTCTCAATGTAGTTTATGCCTTTTTGTTGAGAAAAGTATTTCACAACCAAGTGAGCTTTATGTCACTCAACAACACCTTCAGAGGTAAATTTGGTCTTGTAGACCCATCAACACTTTACGATGTTTGTCCCTTGAGGTTGGGGAACTAAATCCCAAGTGTGATTCTTTAACAGAGAACATTTCAATCCACACAACCTGCTCCAATTTAGGTTATCCTTCTGCATCTTAGTAGGTAATAGGATCACAGGTTTCAAGCACATGACTCATCAGGACAACGCTGGCATGTTACTTTTGACTACGATTTTTTTGTCCCGAGGAAACATTACCAACATCAATATCAACAACTTCAAGTGTCTTGACATCCCATCTAGGTAGACAAGAAAGGGGTGATTTGATGTCCACTACGGAGGGTGGATCAAAAGTCAGAACAATGTCAGTTGAAGGAGATGGAAGACCGGTCGAAATAGAAATATACTGACCATTTGACTTGGGAATTGATGACCCAGTCGAAACATGAACAGATTTCGATTGTCCAATCGAAGGTTTGAAAAATAGAACAAGAGAACTAGAGTCGAAGACAACGTCAAAGTGATCATTGTGTAATAATCTAGAGGAGGCATTCAACAACTTGATTCCAAATAACTTCTCATCAAACCGTACATTTCTTATGACAATGATCTATCATTTGATAGGGTCAAACAAGAGATAGGATTTATACTATTCAAAGTATCCCATCATGATGCAAGCACAACTCTTTGCATCCAATTTCTTTCTGCAATCTTCAGAAATATGAGCCCAGGCAACACATCCAAACACACAAAGGTGGCGAATTGATGGCTTATGTCTGGACCATCGTTCAACTAGAGTCATAGAAGGAACAACTCAAGTCAAGATGTGATTGAGCAGATAGTTGGCACATTAAACAACTTCAGCCGAAAAGCGAGGAGGCAAGTCTTTGGCCTGCAAAAGACATCTAACCATTTCAACTAATGTCCAATTCTTGCATTCTGCAATGTCATTCTACTAAAGGGTATGAGAAACTCACCGATGCCAGTCAATACTAGATCGAACTAGGTATTCTTTAAAGGTTTGATTCATATATTCACCACCATTGTTAGATCTCAAGCACTTAATGGATCGACCACATTGATTTTCAGCAAAGGCCCTGGGTTCTTTGAAATTTTCAAAGACATAATTCTTGTTTTTCAGAAAATAAACCCAAGTGAAATGAGATAGATATATCAATAAAGGTCAAAATATACCTTGCACTTGCTAAGGAAGGTAGATTGATGCAACGAACATCATTGTGAACCAACTCCATGAGGTTTTGTGCTCACCAAGCTTTGCCAAAGTCGAAAGGTGCTTGATGATGCTTGTCTGGCACACATCCTTTATAGACTCCATCAGGGGGGAAAATTTTAGGTAGACCAAAAACCATATTATGTGTTGTCATCAACTGCAAACTTCAAAAATTTAGGTGTCCAATTTGTTCATGCCAAAGTCAACTTTGGTCATCAGTGTGAGCAATAAGAGTAGTCGGTTTCAGTTCCAGTCGAGTTATCTCACAAAACTTATATAGGTTGTCCTTCTGGTTGATAAACCCTCTGTTGATAATCGACCGACCTTTCTTGAAATATTAGACAAAGAATCAATCTAACCAAAACTCCACAATCTTACCTATCTATGTTAACTGAGAAATCGACAACACATTATCACTGAGGTTCGACACATGATAGACATCGACAATTCTCCCATGTCGATAGGGAACATCACCATGACCAACAATGTCAAGAGAAAAGTCATCAACAACATATATCTTTCTCTCCACATATTTATCTAAGGATGTGAAAAAGGAAGCATCCTTAGCCATATGATGAGTTCATCCAAAATCGAATACCCATTCATTCCATGTAGAATGAGAGAGTAACGCTTGAGAAGTTCCAAATTGGATGATGAAATTATCAATGGGTCGACAAATAGCCGACATGTCTCCTTCAAGGCGCTTGACCTTCTCCTCTAAGTCGTCTCTCTTATTGTGGTATTTTCTCTCCACATGTCTAGTATGTCCACAGTTATGACATGCCTTCTTCTTTAGATTCTTATAGGATGCATTTGTCTACCCTTTAGTATTATGGTTGAGGCTTACCGATATTTGTATAGGGGTATCAAACTATCCTCTTTCCTTTTGATTCATCTTTCCATTTCCCTTCAACAAGTGATCTTGGTGTTTTCTACAAAGCTTGCCTTGATCAAGAAATTTGTGTTGATCAATAATCAGTAAGCCACATAAAGCTTCAAAAGTGTAATCCTTACCATCTTCCTTGCGTTCCTACTAGTTGGAGTGGATAGTTGAAATGGACACATCAAATGGTGTTCTCATATTCATTAGGACTAGCTCAATGAGTCGTTCATCTTTCTTCTGATAATTCTTTCCACATTCACCCAATTCCAACTGCAATTCCTTCACATGTGGTAAATAGTCCTCAATTTTGTTAAAAGAATGAGGATCAAGAGAGATCAACTCTTTCTCCAATTGCATGACATGGATTTCATCGACTATGTCAAATAAATACTTCATCTTCTTCTAGACTTGATGAGGGAAGTCGGTTCCAATGGTGTGAAATCAAATCTCTCGCAAGATATAGGTCATGATGACCCCCACAGCCTCATCCTTCTTCCCATCAATAGTGAATTTGGCTTGATCGTCTGTTGGATCTGGAATTGCAGTCTTTTTATATTTCTATAGTCCTTTACTCTTTAGTAGGGTTTTCATGTCTAGATACCATACATCATAATTGGATACATTCAGAACAACAAGATCAATCTTCGAATCCATATTCGATATCTAACAAACCTTATTTATTTCTTCAAGTTACAGTAAGTAAATCACTAGCCCAGAGTCAATAAAAAAATAGATCCAACTTAGAAAAAATTGAAGACAACAGGCGAGGTCTCAACCATCAACTTTGATACCATGTTGGGGATTGGATGTAACCTAATACGAAACAAATAAACAAAACTACAAATAGTTGAAGAGGAATAAATTCAAAGAAAACATGTGGTGTCTAAAGACACCATTACCACACTTAATCACAACAGATTGTGATCAGAACATCACAATGCATATTGAACATGCACACCATTTTCATCATTGGCATATACCACACATGATAATGAACAATCGTGTCTACTATTTATATCTTCAAGATCTAACCAACTTCCTTGGAATCAAGAATATCCTGTCCACATACGATCATTGGTGGTTACAGTTGACTTCGTCAAATCCACATTGTCTAGTCAGCTTGACAAGGATGCTCAACCCGACCATCCATGTGTCCATCTCGTAGTTGATTGCTTAGCTGGTTGATCCACTAACCAACTGTCTTCGACCACTGGTTGATTTTTCGATTGACAAGATTGTCGACTACTTGACCAACTGATTCAGATATCTAGTCAATCGCCCGATCGACTATTTCGAAATGTTGGTCAACCTCCTGGGTGTCTAATTCTAGGAGAGGTGTGATGAATCATCAGAACCTGAGGTTCCAATAGACCTTGGTTTTTGGGTTAAGAAGAAACTCATATTTAAGACTCTCATCACTCTTGTTATCTTATATGGTTGTGAAGTTTGAGGCTGCAACATGTCCAGAGAATCATGGATAAAGATAGAGAAAATCCAAAAGCGTTAATTTATAACTTATAATCTTAAAATTAAAGGAAATACACCTTATCCCATCCTCCTCATAAATGGAGCATTTCCCCCATTAAGAGTATGGTTATGACCATGTACTTAATGTATAAGAATGAGATAAACAACATGGAATACAAGAGGCTTCCTAAGGTTGCTTCAAAATCCAGTCAAATCCACATGACACTCAAGCAAAGTTGGTATAAAGATGCCAAGTCTTGGTTAAATCATTATAACATCGAGGAAGAGTTTGCTTTGTATAATAACAATAATTTTAAAAATATTATTACATCTAAATTTAAGGAGAAATTGTGGTGCAATAATGAATTATAGTATAAGATAAAACTAAGATATACAATGAGGCAATGAACCTTAATCTAGAAGATAAAAGTATCTCTATATTATAACTAGCATAAAGAAGAAAATCAACATTGCTAAAATAAGAAAAAACTCTCACAAACTCCATAGTGAAACAAGGCGTTGGACAATTCCTAAAATGTCGTGGGTCGAAATAATTTATAATCTTTGTGCCACTAACAGGGTTGAAGATGAAATGCACTTTCTCTTATATTTCAATTTGTATACCCACGTGTGATCTCAATTTCAAAATATTTGTCACAATACCGACCTTCCTAACATTTTAACTCATCAAAACTATGGTGATTTAGGAATGCTTCTCTTAAAGCATTTCGAGCACAAAAATAAAATTCTAAAGCAAACCAAGTAATTCTTTTTTAAATGTTTGATAGACCAATGTTGGTCTCAAAGGACATTAATAACCACCATCATTATCATCATATTAAAAATTGAAAAGTAAGTTCTTTACAATAAATTCAGTGGAAATATATAAAAACAACGACATTCATAAAAAAGAAAAAGAAAAAGAAAAAAAATTACACATAAGTTAATATAGATTGATTTTAACGTGGAATTTCCAAGCATATATATATTTAAAAATTTTAAAGTTAAGATGAATCCATGTTAATAAATATTTGAAGTTATTTCAACTAGTTCATTCATCAATCCAAAATTAGCAATTGAAAACTCTCTATGCATTGTGTATGAACAAACTAAAGAGAAGGATACCTATTGAAAAGTGAAAGTTGATCAGGCTGAAATGGTGTAGTTGAAAGAAAATACATAATGCTCTACCAGACAAAGAAACTATAACGCATGGCAAGTATACAAAAGAAGCGTACACAATAATAGTTTGCTTGAAGAAGTGTTGTGTTTTCTTCCATCAACATTCAAAGTTGTAGCATCGACCCATGTTCTAGTTACCAAGGTAATTGTTGCAACACATCTGGTGGTGAAAGAAAGATGAGGGATACAAGATTGGTAAATTATAGAAGAAGTTGAGAAAAGAGAGGTCATTGAGAAAGAACGACAACTACAAGTCATAGCCACAATAGAAGAAAAATGACAAAAGGAAAAGGCACAAACTGAGGAAAAAACAAGAAAGAAAAAATGAAACACTTAGTGACCATTACCATAGCTAAACCTGTTATAGAAATATTTGCCTCACCCTATGCAATCTTGCACAGAGGGCCTTTTTCCATTTCCCTATGCAAACTTTTCATCCCTTTTTGCAAATCCCAGAGCTAAAAATACATTTTTTCCACATGTACGCACCTTGCCTACTATACAACATGCGTATATGCAGGTTGTACCACTACAACCCGCGTACATCGGGATTTGTGCCCAAAAATAAAAAATGGTGTCGGGTTTCCATGTCATGACAGGAGATCTATGATCCTTGGCCTTCCATATACTGGAAACGGTCCGACTCAGCCCTTCAGTTCCATTTGAAGGCTATAAATGGGCCAATTTCGAGCTATGGAAAAGAGGAGAAAGAATTCAACTTTGAGAGCAAAGTTACTCTAGAGAAATTATTCACTTCATATTGAGTTTGCATCCCTTTGTTCTTTAAGTCTGAACACAGTGTTCAACCCCCAAGCTCTTCCCTTATTGATTGAGAACTTCATGTTCTCTCTTCTATGAGCTTGCCTTTGGTGGAGGGTTGAAGTGGTGGAGGCCTAACTGGAAGGAACTTAGTTTCTCGGTTCCAAACCGTGCCGACACATAAGTCTGTAACTTTTTCACTTCTGTTGATCATATATTAATAGAAATACTCTTTTCCCGTCCAATTGATATCTTGCAAGTATTTGAATTATTGTTCCATGGGTGTATTTGTTATGTATATTAATGGATTATGCTATTGAATGTGCTAACATCATATATTATCACCATATGCTTGCTTTGCTTGGTTGTTGAGGACTAGTTGCAGGTATATTGCTTTGGGTCAAGTGATCAATGGTGGACTTCATCGAACGTTTGGACGAGGTAGGCCTTTTATCTTGTCTTGCTAGCATATTTGTTTATATAGTATTCTTGAGAATAGAGTTGATTTCTATAGTCATTTCCGTCTATTGTGGTTCCCTATCCATAGGGAGATTTTCCTTGTAACAGAATTGGCGACCATATTGGGGATTGAATCTTCTTTTTTAGGGTTTTGAGTGTTTTTTTCCTTAGATTTCTCTCATTCCTATTGTGTTTCTTGTCGTATCATTGCTTGACATCCTCTGTTCACTCTGGGTCTGAGTCTTTCATCCTTCTCCTTTGCCTAGCTTTGTTTTTGAAACATATACGCAGGTTTTTGCTTGACAGCCGTGTATATACACGTTGTTTCCTTGAACAATCGCGTACATAAACCTCTTTTGCTTTTTTGTTGGGTTTGGTGGTTGTTGGGTAGGTTTTGATGGTTGCTAAGTCTTCTTGGGTCTTTGAAGTCACTGTTAAGTGTCTGTGGGATGACATGAAACCTGTCTTTGGTTGAATTTTTGGGCAAAGTATTTCTCATCACCTTTTCATTTTGATTGTCCTTGTACATTGGGCTGGGTGTTTTGCTCCTTGGTATCCTACTTGAGTTGTCTGTTTCTATACACAATAGAGTTTTTATATATCAAGCTGCTAGTTAGTCCATGCATTTTCATTTTTCTTATATTGAAAATACAAAAAAATTAGGCATTTTGCATTGCTTGGCATTTTGATTTTTTAAGTCTTCGCCATTTAGCTTAGTGCATGTAAAGAAAGATTGCATTTTTACTTCAAAATTGTAGAGTTGAAATTGAAAATTGCATTTGTTTTAAGAAGCATATCATTCATTGAAAATTGAAGTTAGGACTTTGCATTGTATTCATATTTACTTTATTTGTTGAGTCATAACATCATGAGTTTCACTACCATACCTTTTTGAGTAAGCACGCCCATTAAAATTAACGCTATAATTTAAAATTGATTAGTCACGATTTTATTTTCTAGGGTGCACAAACTAGCTTAGGATTTAGTGCCTTGGAATAGGATTTTGTGAGTAAACTTCTCCAAGGCTATTAAATCAACATATGTGTCTGACAAAGGGAGTGGAGAAATCCATTGTATAATTGGTAATATCAGGAGGCTCCACTTACACCAGAGTTAATCACGAGGTCACACGAGGTTGGTTGAAGGGATATCCCCCTGATACCTTCTTAGTGTTAGAGATATTTCTGGGGATCTATTCATATATGGGGATCTTTCTAGTGCCCTTACCTCCATGAGAGGCAGTTCTTTCAAGGTTTCAAGCTTTACTACCCTGCCCATACGGTGGACCTGACTTACAACTGCTCGCATTTGCATCAGTTATACATTGGTTGCTTAGTTTCTTGACTTAGGTGCCACATAGGTTACTTGGAGGGGTTATTCTGCAGGTACCCTAGGTCAGATAAGGGTCAAACAACACACAACCTTTATGCAGGATTACCTCTCTGTGGGGATCTAACCGACTGGTTGTTAAGCCCACGAGGGCCCTTATAACTGATTTTGTTACCTTCGTTCCTTAGCAGGGAGTCTCATGCGCCTCTTGGGTGAGACATACCTTCTTTAGGGAGGGAGGCCCCTTTCAGCCACTTTACCTTGTTTGTGTGCATATTGGTCGTTTGATTATTTTTTGTGTGCTCTTTGATCACTAGTTGGCCCTAGGATTTTATACTGAGTTTCATTATCATGGATAGTGGAGTTCCTTTGAATCCCTCATTTATCGCTACCCCCCCGTGATGTTCACTCATTTCATGGGGAGGAATCCACCCACTTTTCATAATGGTATGCATAATTATGACACTCGATCCATGCCTTGGGTCTCTAGTCATTTTTTTGTTGATATGCCAGTTGTGCCCCCACTCTTTCCATCCTCTCCCTGGCCCACTTATATGAATCCTAGCATTGGATCTGGGGGCACCATGACCCCACTGCCTACATCTTCGTTTGATAAGAGTCATGTCCCTCAACCAACTCTCACTGTGGGAGGTTGGAACCTCCCCTCTTACGGATCCAGTCTTAGCTATGCTCTTTCAGGAGCCAGTACTCAAATGGGTGGTTATTATACTTATTACACCCCATCCGTGTATACTTTGTCCACCATGCCGGTTCCCTCAAACACTTTTTGCATGGCAGGTCCACATATATCCCTGGGTTTTTCATACAGGGAGAATCAGTTTGACGGTTCGGGCTATCCTCTTCACGGAACCCCTTCACATGGGGCAACATATATCCTCACTTGAATAATCCTTATCATACCTCCATCTCTTCACAGACTTCAACGATGATGCCTGTACAAACCTCTTTGGATTAGTTAGGCGAAGGATACTACCTTTCTAGACAGGGACATGGGGTAAACCAAGACCCTTCCTGGCCTGCAATGCTTCAAAGCCAATCTTTCCCTGGAACTTGGTATCGAATGCCACAACCCATCGCTAGTCCAGTCACTGCCAGTCATACTGGAGCTCCATCACCAACCTCTGCCAGTCATGGTGGAGATGGGTCGACGACCTCTGCAAGTCATGTTGAAGACCCGCAACCAGCCACTGCTAGTCATGCTAGGGGCATCACTCTAGTCGCCATGAGTCATATCAATGTCACATCTCCAACCTCTCTAGCCTATGCCAATCACACTGAGAGCATGTCACCAGCCGTTGTGAAGGACGTTGGGGGCATTGAGAAGCCCAGACATCTCAGACGTAAGCCTAAATTCCTTTGCAGGACTTGCGAAGGAGATCACCTTACTTGTTTGTGCCCACCTACTATTGGGATACCAGAAGCATGCTTCTCACTTGAGGGCCCTTTGGGTTCTGAGGCATCTATGATTTCCCCACACCCTGTTTCTCCTTTGATTGACATGACAGTAATTCCGCTGCAATCGTCTCCTGACCATACCCCCGTTGTCGAGGGTGATGTGTCCCCTATCCTTGTTATCACACATCCTCTTCAACCTAGAATTGAAGAAGTGGTTGTACCAGTGCAATCTCTGGTCAATCCAACTCTCCTTTTGGAGGGTGATGCATCCTTCAACCATGTCGTTATCACTCATGATATCACTCCTTCTGAACAAGAGAGAGTTTTACTCTCCTCGAGTACTCTCCCTTCAAGTCTTAGAGAAGTTCCCTTCGATTGGGATGGTCTTGTGGGGTATCCAATGCCCCCACCTATGTCCTTTCCAGTAAGAGACATTATCCGATACGTCACAGAGACGATAACCTCCGCTAACACTTTATCCTCCTCGACTTTGAGAGATTTGGGTTTTCCCAAGCTTATGTCAGCTATTCGTAAGATACTAACATTCCACGGAAGTACAACAAGGTAGCCTTGGCCTCCCTCGTGACTTGCCACCTAGAAACTCCCAAGCGAGTCTGAGTTAAGATCTTTTTCGACTCGTCTAAAAAGTGAAAATATTGTCAAGTGATTTGTCCCTTTCACACTCGTTAAATTGGACTTGAAAGGTCGTGAGTCTTAGTTAAGCTCTTTTCCGACTCATTTTCAAAAAGCAGAAAGATTGCCGAGTGAACTTGTCTCTTTCACACTCGTACATTGGATTTGAAAGGACGTCTATTTGGTACAAGTTTATCATTTTTTCACACCATGTAGACTAAGAGCATGAAAAAGGTCATTTTTTGGCGTTAAGTTGTGATTGCATCTCATTCCCTTGCTTGCAGTATTGAGCTTATAGCCGGTTCTCGCTTTGCGTTATAAACTGTTTGCCTCAACAGTTTTGCATCCTCAACCAAGCAGACCCTCGTTTATATCCTTCACAATTTGACACCCTATACCCAGGAGGGAACATTCCCCCGAGTGTCCATATCCCGCTTGCATCTCTTTGCATTGAGCATAGGTATGTTCCACTGATGGAACTAGTTTTTCTTACTTGCGACACTCGTTTCCTCCTCTGTATCATATCATTCATTTGACTATGAAAAAACAAAAAAAGACAGGTGAAAAGGGAGTATTATCTTATATTGGTAGAAGTCGTGTCACATTTTAACAGAGCACAAAGTTATTGAGTCCATTTGCCATCATAATTTTTGGTGTAGCATGGCCTTAGGAAGTTGAGCTCATTACATAGATTTTTCTCCACCGACTGGTTACTCTTCTAGTCCCTATGGAGAACTTGATTGATGCCTCCTACATCTCATGTTTCATCATTGAGTCTATGTTGCCTGAGTCTTCCGTATGTCTCATGCTCTTATTCAAAGGAAGTCTATCAACCTGTGTCGACCATTTCTCATAACTCTTGACTTTGGATGTCGGCCATACCGTCAGTTTGTCTCATAATCACATGATGTTGTAGTTCTATCATGAACCCTGGTCTTACTTTCATAATTGGTAGGTAACCTTGAACCCAGTAGTCGACATTTCATCATTGGTCATTGACTGGGTGGTTTTCCTTGTGTTCGAGGAAAAGACATCTATTCACACATTGGGATTTGTGTAGTGTCTTGGATGCCATTAACCTTATTTGTGGTTTCCTCACCTTCGTCAGCAATTTTCCTCATTGGCTGTTATTCAGAGGGTCTTTTTCGTGTACTGCTTGCACTTGGCACACATGAAAGACACACATGGTCGTTGGTTAGTGAACATGTTCTTCGTCTGATTTCCTCCAAATCATGAAGATCATGCTTTTTACCTCATGCTGAATGATGAGAGATGCCTTAATGGTCTCCTTTCAATGGGTCACCTTCCATCAACTTCAACTCATCTATTCTGAAAATGAGACTTATAGTCTTATGAGTACCTTGAGGCTTGTAGTCATTAGTGGCAGGTTCTCTCGCCATCGACAGTTGGGAATACATCAATGTCTCCTGATCGATGGATTCTTCAAGTGTTCAACCCCGACTCCTTTGTTCACACTTGTAAGAATGTACTCGGTGCCTTGATACCTACTTTCATTATCGGTAGGTTGTCTCACGTTTGTTAATGGTATACCTCAATGAACGATAATCAAACGATGTCTCATTGTGTTCGACCTCAACTCCTTTATTCACATAATGTAGTCTTGCACCTTTGGCAGATTGTGTAGAAGACTTGAAGACATCAGTATGTGGCTGCAGCTTTCCTGAGATGTTGCTTCCTTTTCATTGGATCAGTACCTATACGACTTCAGTGATCACGGGAGATCAGAATGTACTCCATTGTATACATATATCTTCAGATTGATTTTGAGACTGGTTCTACTGGGCCTTGTTCGTGACTATGAAATCCTTTGGCATATAACCGCATTTGTATTTGCCTATTCATGGCCATGGACAATTGTTTGGTATATTTTCACATGGATTTGTAGTGTAATTCAAATTGACAGCCATGTATGCAAAGTCAGTGCATAATGTAATGAGAAACTAGTTCTTCCAGCTGGTTTCCCATCACTCCACTCTGGGTTTTTATAATGTATTTTAGCCATCGCAGATACTCCTCTGACCTCACACATTAGGGGACATATGTTATAGAAAGATTTTCCTCACCATATGCAATCTTGCAAAGAGGGCCTTTTTCCATTTCCCTATGCAGACTTTTCATCCCTTTTTGCAAATCCCAGAGCTAAAAAATACATTTTTTCCACATGTATGCACCTTGCCTACTATACAACATGCGTATACGCAGGTTGCACCACTACAACCTGCGCACATCGAGATTTGTGCCCAAAAATGAAAAATGGTGTCGGGTTTCCATGTCATGACAAGAGATCTATGATCCTTGGCCTTCCATATACTAGAAACGTTCCGACTCAACCCTTCAGTTCCATTTGAAGGCTATAAATGGGCCAATTCCGAGTTATGAAAAAGAGGAGAAAGAATTCAACTTTGAGAGAAAAGTTACTCTGGGGAAATTATTCACTTCATATTGAGTCTGCATCCCTTTGTCCTTTAAGTCTGAACACAATGTTCAACCCCCAAGCTCTTCCCTTATTGATTGAGAATTTCATTGTCTCTCTTCTATGAGCTTGCATTTGGTGGAGGATTGAAGTGGTGGAGGCCCAACTGGAAGGAACTTAGTTTCTCGGTTTCGAACCGTTCCGACACGGAAGTCTGTAACTTTTTCACTTCTACTGATCATATATTAATATAAATACTCTTTTCCCATCCAATTGATATCTTTCAAGTATTTGAATTATTGTTCCATGGGCGTATTTGTTATGTATATTAATGGATTATGTTATTGAATGTGATAACACCATATATTATCACCATATGCTTGCTTTGCTTGGTTGTTGAGGACTAGTTGCAGGTATATTGCTTTGGGTCAAGTGCTCAACGATGGACTTCATCGAACGTCTGGACGAGGTAGGCCTTTTATCTTGTCTTGCTAACATATTTGTTTATATAGCATACTTGAGAATATAGTTGATTTCTGCAGTCATTCCCGTCTGTTGTGGTTTTCCCTAGCCATAGAGAGATTTTCCTTGTAACAAAACCCCACACTTGTATTAGACAACTATAGGAACTATGCATAAAGAACCATTCACTACGAGAGAAAATCCAAAATCATAAGGAGATCATAGCAAGTCTAGAGAAGTTGATCAATGACAAGCTAGAATATTGCCACAAAGGATATGACCACATATACCTGGAGGTAGTAACCACAACAAGTGTAGAGAATATGAGTGAGGCCATAAAATTTTCCTTGCAACATGATAACCTAAAAGATCTAAAGAAACACTTGTAAAACTTGGCACGTGATCTTGCATGGAAAGCCTAAGACAAATTCATCTTTGTGAAGGATATGAAGGAAAAAGTTGAGGTCAAAATAAAATCATCTATGGAGAAGGCCCCCCAAAAGAAACTACAACTAAAGAAATTAATGCATCATTCATCCAACGGGTCAAGGAAGTTATAACTAGTTGGAGTTCCATCTTTCAAGCTTACTCACTCTTTTGAGACACGATAGTTCAATAAATTTCATATATTGAACTATTATTTGAGGAATACCTTTGCAACCAACTCGGGATGATGGATAAAGTGATCACTGTATTGTTGTGGCCCAGTTTTTAGCATGTTGCAGACATGTGGAGCCTAGATCAATAGATTTGAATGATCTGCATAAGATATTGATATGTGGAAGCCTGAGAATGGAGACAACATAAGAAGACATAGAATCACTTGTACAACCTTTGACCCATAACCCTTTGCATATTAAGATCAAGGGCATATAGCACTTTTGTACTAGTCTATTACAATTATCAATTCTAGATTCATTCAGATTATTCACATTATGTAACTACCTCATAAAGGCTTTATATATGGGTTCGATGCATATTTTAAAGGTTGGTTGGTTGGTTGTTGTTGTTGTAGATTTTATGAGAGTCACTCATTCTACCTTTGGTTATCGATAGGAATTATGCATTATGATTGTCTCTTGTAAGTCTACAACTCAACTATGACACCTTATGTACTAATAAATGTAGTTGCAAGGCGATCTTCCTATTTCTCTGTCTTAGTATTTTAGTACGTTCTTTGTCTTTGTATTAGAATATTAACTAATGGAATCTACACCTCTAACCTTTCCCAGTGCTCTACAC
>ML804678.1:365657-379128 GCA_009831015.1 Picea engelmannii | reverse complement strand
GAGATGACAGATCTTGGCATCATGAAATATTTTTTAGGCATTGAGGTTCATCAATCAGCCAAAGGTATTTTTGTCTGTCAGCAAAAGTATGCAGCAAACATTCTCAAACGGTTTCGCATGGAAGGATGCAATCCAGCGGAAACACCCATACCATTAGGCACAAAATTAAGCAAGAAAGATGAAGGTCCTACTGTGGACTCTACTCTCTACAAAAGTTTAGTTGGCAGTTTGTTGTATCTTACAACAACTAGGCCAGACATCATGTATGCAGCTAGCCTTCTTTCCAGATTCATGGAATCACCCAAGGATTCACACTGGAAAATGGCAAAACGAATTTTGAGATATGTAGCAGGAACACTACATTTTGGTTTATGGTACACTACATCTGATTGTAATCAACTCTCTGGTTACACAGATAGTGACTTTGCAGGCAGCCTAGATGATAGGAAAAACACATCAGGCTATGTTTTTCAACTGGGCACGAACCTGATTTCATGGGCATCGAAGAAGCAACCGATTGTATCAATATCTTCTGCAGAGGCAGAGTATGTAGCTGCTACCTCAGCTTCATGTCACGCTGTGTGGCTGAGAAGATTATTGAAAGACATGTCACAAACAGAGAAGGATCCAACTCCTATCTTCTGTGACAACACATCAGCAATTGCACTGTCCAAGAACCATGTGTTTCACAAGAAAAGTAAACACATTGACACTCAGTTTCATTTCATACGCGAGTTAGTCAATAATGGTGACATTGCACTACAATTTTGTGGTTCTCGAGATCAGCTTGCTGATATCTTCACCAAGCCACTAGGAAAGTCAGTTTTTGACTTCCAGAGACAACACTTAGGCATAGTCAGTGCTGCTAATTGTAATTGTTGAGTCTAAGAGGGAGTGTTAAATATATTGTACCCTCAACAGTATGACCGTACACTTCCAGCTGTACTGGACAGTTGTACTTTCTATTTCTGTCTTGCTTGAGCATATATAAGCTCAGCTATTTCCTATTGTTGGGATCTCTTCAGCTTCTGGGTTCTGTACTTCTTCATACATTTCAATATACTGTTCTATTCTTTCTCTCTGCATTTCTCTTTGCTCCACAATTTATCAAGACTGGCTAGAAGTGAAAATCATATCGGCTCAATACCTGGAAGACGTGAAATTGATCGGAAATATGAGATGTTACACAATTGCATACATCAACCCTGAGCACAACGCCTCGACCACATCGACGAGGACAGGAGAATAAACGTCTTCTGGAACCAACTGTTGGTTTTGCACGTGAACGATGAGCTTATTTGGCAGAACCTGGTTTCTGTGAACATGGACATCTATGCCCGTAGGAATATAAGGAGGGACAAGCTAGTAGGTACTTACCGAATCCTTATTACTCAAGTCTTTAAAGGAGCGGACGCTTCCAATCTGGTTGAAGGCCACATTGATTGTATGCATGTTTTTGTGAGAAGATGACCATCTGGTTGTCCTCAGAGAATTCTCAATATTTGGATTCCCCATCGGTAAGTTTTTCCTATGTCGGATTTCTCTTTTTTTCATTATTGTTGACTGTGGTGAGTAGGATAATGTTAGAGAGCACGAGAATGGGTTGAAGTCAGACGTTGGGGCATGCATGCACACAAACGAGGAGATTAAATGATCCCCAAGAGATTCAAATCATTTATGAGTTGATAATTTCATTGAAAAAAATGTCTTAGTGTATCTTTTTATTTCATTCCTTAATTAAATACGGTGTTCATATACATCTACGATGGTCATATATGTTCTAAGTTGTATTACCAATGGTTGATAATTATGACAGAATCTCTATCCTCATCCCGGTGGCTTACGTTTTAAAAATCATGCATGGCATGTTAATAATGGGAGGATGGGACAAGTCCTGAAAATCCAGTAAATATTAGTCACAAAACAAACATTTTTTACAAACAATTTGAGTGGGTCTAATGGTTAAGAAGACAGTAGTCTAAACATTCTACTTTTTGGAGGTTTTTTGGCAATTTTTTTAGTTTGATTTTGCTCAAAATCCGATAATGAGTGGTTGGATCTGCAGATTTGAGTGGCTAAAAAACCCAAAAAGTAAAACGTTTAATCATGTTGTTAAAAACATGTCTTTCTCCTAAGAAGACACAAGTTCAAATCCCTATATAAAAGGGGTCTCCTACACTAATTTGAATTAATGTAGTCTTTTAGATAAATTCAGATAAAAAATAATTTGAGAATATAACCCATGTGATTTTGATTTTGGTAAAACTTTTTTTTTTTTTTAATTTTAAATTTAAAGTTATTTAAAATTTAAATATTTTTTTACATATTAATATATTTTTTATAAAAAAATTATTTATCTAAAAACAAAGTTTAAATAAATTTTAATCATAAAATATTTAAATATCATATTTAAATTATGAAAACTTAAAAAGTTTAAATTATTTTTTATCATAAAATATTTAAATATGATTTTTAAATAATTTAAATTATGAAAAAAATAAAATAATAAAATATATTTTTATAAAAAAAATTACTTATCTAAAAACTAAGTTTAATTTAATTTTAATCATAAAATATTTAAATATGATATTTAGATACTTTAAATTATGAAAAAATAAAATAATGAAATTTGGTTAAAATTAGAACAATAATTTAATTATATTTTCATATTACTTTGTAGAAATAATAAATAATAACACCATTAAAATATTAAAATATAATTAAATTTTCATATTACTTTTTAGAAATAATAAATAAAATATTAAAATTTAATTATATAAAATAATGAAATTTGGTTAAAATTAGAACAATAATTTAATTATATTTTCATATTACTTTGTAGAAATAATAAATAATAACACCATTAAAATATAACTATATTTTCATATTACTTTTTAGAAATAATAAATAAAATATTAAAATTTAATTATATTTTCATATTACTTTGTAGAAATAATAAATAGTGACACAGTTAAAATATTAAAATTTAATTATATTTTCATATTACTTTATAGAAATAATAAATAGTGACAATTAAAATATTAAATTAGATTGTGTTGAATAAAGAAAAGAGGAGAAAAAAATAAATCTTAGCATTTAAATTTAACATAGTTACATCCAATTTTTACATAAAATCATTCCATTAAAACAATATTTCTCAAATAACCATTCCTTGCTGCATGCACAAGGTGCCATGAAAGATGTATGTGACATGCATAAGCTTCCGTGAAAGAAACCTAACATTTAACAAGAGGATGAGTGGGCCTAATGGTTTGTAATATGTGTTTCCTCCTAAGAGGTCACAAGTTCAAATCCAATGGTTGGCACTATATACTTGCATCATATTAAATTTTTCCACGAATAACCTAGGATCAAGGTTAGAATGTCAAGAGATCACCATACAATGTCATATATTTGAGTATTGGTCATCTAGCACAACCATTAATTATGGTGTAGGGTAACCTAGCCTCATTGGTATAAACTTTTGATTTAACTTAAATTCTAAATATGGAATACACTAAGATAGCCTCACCAAGTTAGCCATAAAGAGATACATCCAACCCTATCAGTAGGTGTTATCCACATTTTTACAGGTGTCATTTTGAGCTTTCAAAGGGCCTTAAGCATATTGACAAAATCCTACTATGGAGGTTGGGAACTATTATTTTGTGCTCATAGTCCATTTATTTAGAGTTTATCTCATTTTCCAAGTGGTGTAGTGTGACAAAGGAACTCTAACCGAAACTCACATTATCATGTTGCAACAATAAAACATTTTTAAATGAAACTCACATCAACATAAGTTGATCTAGGTGATGGTTACACATGTCATATTCATTTCCATCCTACCCTACCAAGCGCATATTATTCATACTAACAAATTCTATCACCCAATCCAAGAAACTAATTGTTTAAAATGGAAAATACTTCTAAAATGGTCACAATAGGAAGTCATTGCAATGCACGTTATGTGGAACAATGGAATAACAATAAGGTAGAATATGAAATAACTTCATATAGAGCTTATATCATTGCATCAAGATAATGGTGAAAAAATGAGATTCAAGCAAGATGATAGAGATTTTACTTACCTTGATGAGATTGATGTCTAGACACTATGAATTCTCTCGAAGAGTACTTGATCCAATACTTTATAGTACCTATTAGCCACATCACAACCATAAGAACCATATCGAATACAATATATTGTATTTCTTAATTAACATGTATGAAAGAACAATGGCCAAAATAAACAACATAATGGCTAGATAACCCAGTTTGTTTGAGGTCAAGGGAATACTTGTGAGGGAGTGGAATACATAAATATCGACCTTGGAGCCATTGGGGAACATTTTGAACCTTCATTATTTCATTGACATTGTTTCATGACCATTGACACCAAGTGTATTTTTCAAGGATGGAAAGTAGAGAAATTAGGGAGGGGACTATGCATAGGAAATGGCTTGTAAATATGGGGTGCACCAAATTAGGGTTAGTAGTGCAAGAAGCCACTGGTTTTCAAGCATGTTTAGGAACCCATATTGCCTTAATATTTGTCAAGCGATATTGACAGAGAGTACACAATTTAGATATTGATCCAATTTTTTATTAGGAAATACTAATACAGAGTAAAGAGTTTATATATGGAGCCAATTCGAAGTAAGGAGTAAGTAACAATGGTAGGTGACAAATCTACGAGAGGTCAAAGTTTCCTTGAATCGCATAGGCTAATATCAACACATACACATGACTTTCTTCCTAATTCATTGTTTAATATGGACATATGCTATTTAATATTTTTATTTGAATATGGACATATGATATTTAATATTTTTATTTGAATTAAACAAACTTCAATAATGAAATTTTTATTTAAAAAAGGCTTGTATATGACAACCAAATAAAGTAAAAATTGGTAAATTTTACATGTCAAGTTTAACCCCTTGGTAAGTCTTATGCACCTTCCACTGAGCATTAATGATATATATATATATATATATATATAATATGTGTAATGGGATTGTATAAATTAATGAGTTAATAAGTGGAAAAATTTAATCTTTTTAATGAGATATTTTAAAATAAATTTTCATTTTAAATATATTAAATGTGAAAATGATTTATTTTGAAAACACTTGCATTTGTCTATTTTTTTTTTCTAGAAAAAAACACACTTTCTAGTAAGATAAAGAAGGTACATTCAAAAGGTGATTCATCTCATACATGTATTGTTTCTACGACTCTGTTCATATAGTTTTTTCACAAAAAGAAATTCTAAGACAAAATTCACCAAGACCTCCTACGGATAGGCTCCCAAGACACATAGTTGAAGATTTCATCTCACAAAAACTTTTCTTCTACTTTGGAGATCATAGACCCCTCCAAGTACTCCTCCCACATAATCACATTAGTATTCATCACAATAGATTCTTTTAGACAGAGAGTATGCCTTTGTATTTAGTTCTCTAAAAATATGCTTAAAGAGTATATCTCGAAATTGTTTCGAGATGATTTTCAATTGCTCCAAGATGTAGTAATTCTAGTTGATATAATTACACATAATTCTTCATCCAATCTATACAAATTTTTGAATCCCCATAGACCAGAATGTGTTGAGGAACTGATTGTCCTGATCTGAGACAACGGTTTGTGGTACCCCAAAATGTACCCACACTCGTTTGAAGAAGAGCTTGGCAGTGGCCTCCATTGTCATGCTCTTCTTGCAGATGACCAAAATCGCCATCTTGCAAAATTGATCAACAACCACAAAAACAAAATCATTTCCCTGCTTGGTTGAAGGAAGGCCCGACATGTAGTCCATCGAGATGGATTCTCAGTGATTGTCGGGAATAGGAAGAGGGATGTACATTCCTTGTTTCTTAATGGCCAGTTTGGCAATGACGTTGGCCATGCAGGACATGATATACTTGCTGACATCATGTCGAAATTTCAACCAATAGAAATGTTCTTGCCATTATCCCTTCAAGTAAATGCACATATACGGAAGGCAAAATGTACATATACGGAAGAGAGGTTTCATAAATGTGCATTTTTGTTTTCCGTAAATGCACATTTTTTCCTTCCGTAAATGTAAATATATGGAAGAGAGCTTCAATAAATGCGCATTTTTTCTTCTGTAAATGCGCATTTTTTCCTTTTGTAAATGCGCATTTTTTCCTTTCGTAAATGCGCATATACATAAGGAAAAAATGTGCATTTACGAAAGCCAAAATGCGCATATATGGAAGCTCTATTCCGTATATAAAGCTTTTGTATATGCACATTTTGGATTCCGTATATTTTCATTTACGGAAGCCAAAATGCACATATACGGAAAATAGAATGCGCATATATGGAAGATAACTTCCGTAAATGCGCATTTTGGCTTCCATATATGCACATTTTTTCCTTCCGTAAATGCACATATACAAAATATCTCTTTCGTATATGCGCATTTACGGAAGCCATAATTCGCGTATACGGAAACTCTCTTTCATATATAGAGATTTCGTATATGTGCATTTTATCTTCCGTAAATGTACATATACAGAAGCCAAAATGCACATATACGGAAGCTCTCTTCCGTATATGTGCATTTTGGCTTCCATATATGTGCATTTTTCCCTTCCGTAAATGAGCATATACAAAAGCCAAAATGTGCATATACGGAAGAGAGCTTTCATATATGCATATTTTTGCTTTCGTATATGCACATTTACGGAAGCCAAAATGCGCATATACGGAAGCTCTCTTATGGAAGAGAGATTTCGTATATGCGTATAAGAGAGATTTCGTATATGCGCATTTTGTCTTGAAGAGAGCTTCCGTATATGTGCATTTTGGCTTCCGTAAATGCGCATATACAGAAGCCAAAATGCTCATATATGGAAGCTCTCTTACGTATATGCTTATTTACGGAAGCCAAAATGTGCATATCTCTCTTCCGTATATGGACATTTCGACTTCCGTAAATGCGCATATACAACAGCAAAAATACACATATACGAAAGCTCTCTTCCGTATATGCGCATTTTGTCTTCCGTATATGTGCATTTACAGAAGAAAAAAATGTTCATTTACGGAAGAGAACTTCCGCATATGTGCATTTTGGCTTCCGTAAATGCGCATTTTGGCTTCCATAAATGCGCATTTTGGCTTCCGTATATGCGCATTTTGTCTTCCGTATATGCGTATTTTGGCTTCTGTAAATGCGCATATACAGAAGCCGAAATGCACATATATGGAAGTTCTTTTCCGTAAATGCATATTTTTGTCTTCTGTAAATGAGCATATATGAAAGAAAAAATGTACATATACGGAAGAGAGCTTTTGTATATGTGCATTTTGGCTTCTGTATATGCACATATACGAAAGAGATATTTCGTATATGTGCATTTTGGCTTCTGTATATACACATTTTGGATTCCTTAAATGCACATATACAGAAGCCAAAATGCACATATACAAAATCTTTCTTCCGTATATGAGCATTTATGAAAGGAAAAAATGTGAATATACAGAAGTCAAAATGGGCATATACAAAAGAGAGCTTTCGTATATATGCATTTTGGCCTCTGTATATGCACATTTATGAAAGCCAAAATGCACATATATGAAATCTCTATATACGGAAGAGAGATTTCGTATATGCGCATATACGAAAGAGAGATTCTGTATATGCGCATTTGTGGAAGGAAAAAATGCACATATACAGAAGCCAAAATGCGCACTTACTAAAGAAAAAATGTTCATAAACGGAAGAGAGCTTCCATATATGCACATTTGCCTTCTATATATGTGCATTTTGGCTTCCGTAAATGCGCATTTACGGAAGCCAAAATATGCATATACAGAATCTCTCTTCTGTATATGCGTATTTTGGCTTTTGTAAATGCACATTTTGGCTTTCGTATATGCACGTTTTTTCCTTCTGTAAATGCACATATACCTCTCTTTCGTATATGCGCATTTACGGAAGCCATAATGCACATATACAGAAGATCTTTTTCTTATATAGAGATTTCTTATATGCGCATTTTGGATTCCATAAATGTGCATATACAGAAGCCAAAATGCACATATACGAAAGCTCTCTTCCTTATATGCGCATTTTGGCTTCCGTATTTTATTTTATTTTCCTTTTGTAAATGCCCATATACAAAATCCAAAATGTGCATATATGGAAGAGAGCTTCTGTATATGTGCATTTTGGCTTCTGTATATGCGCATCTAAGGAAGAAAAAATGCGCATATACATAATCTCTATATATAGAGCTTTCATATATGCACATTTTGTCTTATAGAGCTTCCGTATATGCACATTTTGGCTTCCTTAAATGCACATATACAGAAGCCAAAATGAACATATACAAAAGCTCTCTTTCGTATATCCACATTTACGGAAGAAAAAATGTGCATATCTCTCTTCTGTATATGCGCATTTTGGCTTCTGAAAATGTGCATTTTGTCTTCCGTATATGTGAATTTTGGCTTTTGTATATGCACATTTACAGAAGCCAAAATGCGCATATACGAAAGACAAAATGCGCATCTACGGAAGACAAAATGCATTTATGGAAGCCAAAATGCACATAGATAGAAGCTCTCTTCCGTATATGTGCATTTTGGCTTCTGTAAATGTGCATATACGAAATCCAAAATGCACATATACGGAAGCTCTCTTCCGGAAATGCACATTTTTGTCTTCCGTAAATGCGCATATACGGAAGACAAAATACGCATCTATGGAAGAGAGCTTCCGTATATGGTATTCGATAAACATTGTAATGGTGTTCCAGTGATTTGGGTGATTTTATCACGTAATACTACATATGATATTCGCAAATGGTTGTCAGCATTATTTTCTATGGGAGTGAAAGAATGCCCAGATTGGTGTGTATGAGCATTTATCAAAGATGATGCCACTGCTGAAATTCAGGAATTAAGGTTCCACATTTTTTTTTTTCAAAAGAAATATGAAAAAGTAACGTTACATTGAGATAATTTACTCTCTCCTAATGTATCACCATTTTAGGAGTTTAACCAATTTCCCCATCCTGCTATGTGTATGGCATGTCCATCGAGCATGGGAAAAACATGTTGGAAACAAAGTGAAAGTCAAAGAAAATAAAGTTCGCATTTTTCGCGCATTAGGAGAAATCATGCACTCATGCCAGGATGATGAGTCCATATGAAAAGTTGTTGCAAGAATATTTCGAGAATTCAGTGAAGAGGACAAATTTCGAAAATATTTTGACACCACTTGGTTATCCAATGATAAAATATGCAAGTGTCATGTAACATTAGATCGTGACATATTTTTCCATAATAGCATGGTTTTAGTTAATACGTTTTAGTTGATGATAAAAAAAATATTCCAGACATGTGGGCGAAGGCTTATAGGAAATTCCCGCATTCCAATCAAGACACAAATAATCCAACTGATCCTGACACTTCAACATTGAACAATTCGATCTCTGAGGTTGATATATTGCAAGTTTTACATGCATCTATCAATAAAAGAGCGAGAAGGATTTTGAACAATTTGCCTACAACTGTTGACCATTCTAAAGAAATCGACAACTTGTTTTTCACTTTAGAAGCAGGGATAAATGAAGAATTTGTTAGTTCCATGTCTCCCTCTAAAATCATGACTAAGAGACAACACAGTTTTTTGGGCTTGCAAAGTAAAAAATACAACATCGTCGTCAGAGACATTCAACTAAGGATAAACCACAATTTCAAAGGGACAGATGTAATTTAAATGATGTAATTTCATTGTTGTATAAAAATGATGTAATTTAAATGTTTGTAAGTTTTGAATTTTTTCAAGTAATTATTAAAATTAGATGGTGAAATTTGCATTTTCTAATGTATAAATGAATTTAGTATTCTCAAATGTTAAATTATGTAAATTTAACAAATCAAATATACAATTTCAAGTAATTATTACTAAAATTAGATTGTGCAATTTTCATTTTCTAATATGTAAATGGATTTAGTGTTCTGAAATACTAAATTATATAAATTTAACAAATCAAATATACAATTTCAATAATTCTTGTTTGAATTTTGAACAAAATTTATCAAAAATAATACCATCTAAAAATCCAAAATATAATACATTTAGAGTAAATCATATAAAATAATCAAATGATAAAAAATAAAATAATCAAATGATAAAAAATTGATAAAAAAAAATCCAAAACCTAAAACAAACCTTGTCACATAAAATTAGGAGGGGAAAAGTGTAGACTAAAATCAGATAACATATTATGTTTGAAGATTTTTGGCACTTGTCATAAAAAGAATTATCAAGGGTATTTATTAATTGTGTGCAATTATAGGAGAGATTGACAGATTAGTTGGTTTAATTAATTTTGAGCTTCCAACTCTTGCACCGGAATCAAATTGATCTGACTGAATGGTACATCTCCATATCGTTTCAAATCGACAACACGAGTACACGTTTGTAGTCACCACACAAATCTTGTCATATCAATTAATGCATATGGCCATCAGGTTCGTCATTTAAATTAATCTTCTACAACAACAGTCAGACAGGCCATAGTTCCAGAGGGCGTAGTTCCAGAGGTCATAGTTCAGGAGGGCGTAGTTCCAGAGGTCATAGTTCCAAAGGGCATTGTTCTAGAGGGAGTAGTTCCAGAGGTCATAGTTCCAGAGGGCGTAGTTCCATAGGTCATAGTTCCACATGTCACAATTCCACAGGTCATAGTTCCAGAGGGCGTAGTTCCAGAGGTCATAGTTCAAAAGAGCTTAGCTACAGAGGGCATAGTTCCAGGGGTCACAATTCCACAGGTCATATTTCCAGATGGCCTAGTTCTAGAGGGCGTAGTTCCAGAAGGCATAGTTCCATAGGTCATAGTTCCAAATGACGTAGTTCCAGAGGTCATAGTTCCAAAGGTGTAGTTCCAGAGGGCATAGTTCCACATGTCATAGTTCCAGAGGCATAGTTCCAGAGGGTGTAGTTCCAGAGGGTGTAGTTCCAAAGGGAATAGTTCCATAGGTCATAGTTCCAAAGGGGGTAATTCTAGAGGGTATAGTTCCAGAGGTCACAATTCTACAGGTCATAGTTCTAGAAGGCCTAGTTCTAGAGGGCGTAGTTCCAGAGGTCATAGTTCCAGAGGGCTTAGTTCCAGAGGTCATAGTTCCAGAGGGCCTAGTTCTAGAGGGCGCAGTTCCAGATGGTGTAGTTCCAGAGGTCATAGTTCCAAAGGGCATAGTTCCAGAGGGAGTATTTCCAAAGGGTGTAGTTCCAGAGGGCATAAATACAGAGGGTCTACTTCCAGTGGTCATAGTTACAAAGGGCGTAGTTCAATAGGTCATAGTTCCAGAGGGTGTAGATCCAGAGGTCATAGTTCAAAAGGGCGTAGTTCCAGAGGTCATAGTTCCAAAGGCATAGTTCCAGAGGGCGTATTTCCACATGTCATAGTTACAGAGGCATAGTTCCAGAGGGTGTAGTTCTAGAGGGTGTAGTTCCAGAGGGCGTAGTTCCAGAGGTCATATTTTCAAAGGGCATAGTTCCAGAGGGCATAGTTCTAGAGGTCACAATTCCACAGGTCATAGTTCTAGAGGGCCTAGTTCTAGACGACGTAGTTCCACAGGTCATAGTTCCAGAGGGTGTAGTTCTAGAGGTCATAGTTCCAAAGGGTGTAGTTCCAGAGGTCAGAATTCCATAGGTCATAGTTCCAGAGGGCCTAGTTCTAGAGGGTGTAGTTCCACAGGTCATCATTTAGAGGGAGTAGTTCCATAGGTCATAGTTCCAAAGGGCATAGTTAAGGAGGCCATAGTTCCACAGGGTGTAGTTCCAGAGGGCGTAGTTCCAGAGGGTGTACTTCCATAGGTCATAGTTCCAGAGGGTGTAGTTACAGATGGCGTAGTTCCACAGGTCATAGTTCCAAAGGGCATAGCTCCAGAGGACGTAGTTCCAGAGGTAAAAGTTCCAGAGGGCGTAGTTCCAGAGGGCATAGTTCCAGAGGTCACAATTCCACAGGTCATAGTTTGAGAGGGCCTAGTTCTAGAGGGTGTAGTTCCAAAGGTCATATTTCCATAGGGCATAGTTCCAGAGGGCGTAGTTCCAGAGGTTATAGTTCCAGAGGCATAGTTCTAGAGGGCGTAGTTCCACAGGTCATAGTTCCAAAGACTGTAGTTACAGAGGGTGTATTTCTAGAGGGCGTAGTTCCATAGGTCATAGTTCGAGAGGGCGTAGTTCCACATGTCATAATTCCACAAGTCATAGTTCTAGAGGGCCTAGTTCTAGAGGGCGTAGTTCCATAGGTCATAGTTGCAGAAGGCGTAGTTCCACAGGTCATAGTTCCAAAGGGCGTAGTTCTAGAGGGCATAGTTCCAGAGGTCATAGTTCCATAGGGCATAGTTCCACAGTTCATAGTTCCACAGGTCACAATTCCACAGGTCATAGTTCCAAAGGGTGTATTTCAAGAGTACATAGTTCCAAAGGGCGTAGTTCCAGAGGGTGTAGTTTTAGAGGTCATAGTTCCAGAGGCGTAGTTCTAGAGGGTGTAGTTCAACATTTCATAGTTCTAGAGGCGTAGTTCCATAGGGCGTAGTTACATAGGGTGTAGTTTTATAGGGCATAGTTCCAGAGGGTGTAGTTCCAGAGGTCATAGTTCCATAGGGCATAGTTCCACAGGTCATAGTTCCATAGGTCACAATTCCAAAGGTCATAGTTCTAGAGGGCCTAGTTCTAGACCTATGACCTGTGGAACTATGACCTGTGGAACTATGCCCTCTGGAACTATGACCTGCGGAGCTACACCCTGTGGAACTATGACCTGTGGAACTACACCCTCTAGAACTATGACCTCTGGAACTATACCCTCTGGAACTACACCCTCTGGAACTATGAGTTGTATAACTACGCCCTCTGGAACTATGCCTCTGGAACTACGTCCTCTCGAACTACGCCATGTGGAACTATGACCTGTGGAACTATGCCCTCTGGAACTATGAACTCTAGAAATACGCCCTCTAGAACTACACCCTTTGGAACTATGACCCGTGGAACTACACCCTCTGGAACTACGCCTCTGGAATTATGATCTCTAGAAATACTCCCTCTGGAACTACACCCTTTGGAACTAAGACCTCTGTAACTACGCCCTTTAGAGCTCTGCCTCTGGAACTATGACCTGTGGAAATACGCCCTCTGGAACTATGACCTATGGAACTACGCCCTCTGGAACTATGCCCTTTGGAACTATGACCTGTGGAACTACGCCCTCTGGAACTACACCTCTGGAACTATGACCTATGGAACTATGACCTGTGGAACTACGCCCTATGGAACAATGTGTTAGTCAACTGAGAGGGGGGGGGTGAATCAGTTGTTACCGTGCTTAAACAATTATGCTTCTTTTAAACTCTTTGCCGAGTCACTAAATGATGATCACAATAATGCAGGGGAATAAACAATGGCATATTCAGCATCAGT